>BPLS01026756.1:0-14528 GCA_019656275.1 Rhododendron kiyosumense
TAGCTCACTTAGCTGGTTCCTCTTTTTTAGAGAGCTCATGACTAGCTCACCCTCGTCCAGCACAATTAGATATGAATTATGAAGACAGACAAATTTGGGAACCTTAAATACTATACTAGCTAGTTTTCTGATTGGATCCGGGAGAGACTAATTTGGGAAGCTTCAATAAAATATTACTCCTATTTGTGTTGGGATAACGGTGTGACGTAACTTATATCTTAAGAAATCCAGTGGTATAATACACATATATTGTCAATCTATTATCCTATTTTTTGACTTTGCCATCTTGTGATCTCCAACTATTCAACACTTTAGCTTTCCTGTGTCGCTGCAGTCGTGGGCTACCGGCAATTTGTTGGGCCGCGGCCGGTGCTCGCCGTGACATCGGAGGCTCGTATCGGATTTGCGTCCAGATGCTCCTGTCTGTGAGGATTTTTCCGTCAGAGATTTCTTGCCGGCAATTTGGGTGCTTCAGATAGGGCCATGCAGTTGACGTTTGTGGACAGCATTTCCAGAGTTTGGCATTTCTATTGGCTTTTGTTGTTCCTAATTGGTGCTGCTTTGATTGGCGATTTTCTCTGTTTGCTTGCGCACTTGGTTGTGTGAGGTTCTGATTTTTCTTCTGGAGATTAGGCCTCCCTTGTGGTTGCTTTATTCCCATCTGTACGTGGGATGGCAGCCCTTTCTATGTATTTCCCTCATTATCAATAAATTATATCATTTTGACAAAAAAAAATAGTAAACAAGAACGAATTTATTCATCAGAAAGTTGTAGTGAAGAAAAGGTCCTTCGGGTACTCCCCAGGTCCAATTTACAAAGTAATCAGTCTTTAATTCGACTACTTTGTCAATAAGATTCAATATTTAGTGGCGTCTCCAGAAGAATATTCAATATTTAGTGGCGGCTCCAAAAGAATATTAGAAGGTGTTAGAAAAAGATCACTCTTAATTGTATGAGAAAGTCCCATACCCTATGTTTGAATACACAGGGAGATCAAAATATATAGTACATATCATTTTATTTTTAAATTTGGCAACAACGAGTTTTGATATTTTGAGTCATGCAATATTAAATCAGCGTATTGTGCTGAATAGGCTGCACAAAGTTTTTTGGAGATTTTATTTTCCTAGCTAGCTATTTTGTCTTTGCCGTTAAGACGACATGATAAGATTTTTTGTCGGATCTGAAAAGGTTGGGACAAATCTTTTTTAGGATATTCTCTTCTTATTTTGTCCCTATCATTAGGTCAATAAAGCATCACTTAGAAGAGTATAATTAATCTTGAGGGTTACCATCAACGAAATTCATGTAGTATTTATTTGATCCAGGATTCATTGCCTATATCTTCTCTTGAATTTGATGTCAATATATAGGTAGGAAACGAAATTCTTTGCTTAAACTTTTAGCAAGGCTCTTTTAAAAATAGCAGAACCTTATAATAATAGCTTTTTTTGTACTGTATTCTTTTATTCTACTCCTACATACTAGTAATAACTTGAAGGATCAATTTTGGGAACACTCCAAAATACCCTTCAAACTTTATCCTTCTTTTTTCAAATTTTTTTTTTTTTAACTTCAACCACTGTTACTGCTTTCAAAAACATATTGTACAAAGTTATACAACGAATGGCCAAAACAAAGTACACTCCCTCCGTCCCATTTTTTTTTTTTTTTAGTGGAACCCTCTGTCCCATTGTTTTTCCGACGTTTTACTTTTTCATGTTCCAAATTGTTTATCCATTGTAGAAAATCAATACAAATTTGTATGAGTTTCTCTTTTAGCCTTATTTCAAGAGTTAAAATGACAAATCTAATTTAGAGGGAATGTCATTTTTCGGAAAGTTCAAAAGTTTATTTGGGTCTCCAAATTGCCTTTTGGTTCTCCAAATATGAGAACCCCACTCCCATTTTGGAGATAAAATTTCTAAAAAATACAAATGAGTCTCTCCTAGATTCTCTCATAAAGTGTAAAAAATGAGAATAAATTATAAAATCTTCCTTCAATATGTCACATTCATTCTCTATTTTGGACTTGTAGAGATGGGTTGGAGATGCTCTTATTAAATTGGATTTTCCAAAGTAGACAAAAAAAAAAAAAAAATTGGGCCGGAGGGAGTATTTGAAAATTTTTTTTTGGTCAGCAAGTATTTGAAAATTGCTGCTCACACTTCCAAATTTGAAGAGTAACAAATAAAATTTGAATGGTGAAAATGTAAGTGTTTCTTTTCTCAACAGAAGTGTAAACAAATCAACAGAAAACAAACCAAAACAAAAAACAAACAAACTTAGGATAAGGAGGGATCAAACTTGCAACAATTATGACATAGATTAAGCGTAACCAGCCGCCATTTTTTTAAGGGTACGTACGTGATTTGGATTGAAAAGTCCAACAGTAATTTTTTTTTTGTCTTTATTCAAAAAAACATTTGCACTTGTTAGTTTTGTATCACATTTTTTTGACTTATTGAATCGTCTCAGTGAGAAGAATTGGAAAAGTAAAAAATTTTGATCGAAACTCATAATTTTTTTTAAAAAGGACAAACATAAAGTAAAAAAAATAATTGTCTTATTGACTTATTTTTGTCTTTTTTCAAAAAATTATAAGTTTCGGTCAAAATTTTTTACTTTTCCGATTCCTCTCGTTGAGATAAATCAATTAGTCACAAAAGTTTAACGCAAAATTAACAAATACAAAAAAAATAAGCCACTCAACTTTTTAATCCAAACAAAGAATAAGTACACAACAATAGCCAAATCTGGTATTCTTTAGAAACCAAAATCTATATATTGGGACTTGACAGCGATTAAAGCCATGATTTCTCCTTGCTTGACAAACATAAATTAGGGCTAATTTCAGAACACCTTCTTAAAAAATAAGTACTCATTTCACATTTTCAAACTAAAAAATAATGTAAATAAAAAATAATTTTTTGATTTTTTTGCAAACCTATAAAAGATCTTTCAAACAAAATCCATATTGTATATTTTTAGATTTCAGTAAGCCCATTATTTTTTAGCTTGAAATTGCCTTTTTAAAAAATAAAGATTTATTTCTCATTCTGAAACGGCTATAGAAAAACCCATTCAAAACAATGTGACAATATAGTCTCAGAGAGAGAGAGAGTGTGTGATCATAATGCATCGTCTAATTTCAAATTAGCTAAACCAATTAGATAGTCTCAAGTCGATGATCTTTGATGTCATCACTTGCCAAAAATACAGCTTACAAACTAAGAAGGAGGCCAACTAAGTTAAATAGTTCCTATAAACTGTAAGAATGTACATCAATTAGAACCTTCTTTGTTATGACTTGCGTGCGATAATATTTGATGTGTTTGTGGAGAAGCCTGATCAAGGGGCCAATTACAACCGTGTCAAACCTAAGATATGCAATTAAAAATTTGCAAAAGCATCTAAACGAATACAACTATAGACTAGCTTAAGTGGAATTCCAATTATAAAAAAAAAAACCTAGGTGCTCATTTTAACCAACTATAGTGCTCATTTTAACCAACTATATACAACTATACACATTACATGATGAAATATTTCATCAAGTTAAACAAATGTAATAACCTGAAATCGTATGTCTCATCAAAAAAGCCACTTGTTCCTTAAAGTGCTCATTTTAACCTCAAAAGCTTGCACCTAATCTTCTAGTTTATGTATAGTTTCTTTGTCACTCATTTTCTCTTCTTCATTAGCCCCATGAAACCGTGGAAAATTATTGCTGCAGGTTGAGCCGCTACTTTTAGGAGTAGGCCCAAACCCACAACCACGAACACGATCATGCCGCTCAATGATGTTTTAAACTTGTGTTTCTCATATTATTTTGTTGTAATTTCTTTAATCGGGGCGGTTCTATGGACAACTATTTAGACACCTAAAAAAACACCTCATAGTTCCCGATCAAATTTTAATGATCCGAGCCGCTCAATGTGATCAGAACGTGATTTTAAGGGTACCCGCAAAAAATCAGCAAAAAAAAAGACCGGGAAGGGCTTGATCTAAGCAGTTTTTAGCTTAGATTTAACGAACGGTTCAATTAAAAACTGCTCAAAACAAGCACTTCCCGGTTATTTTTTTTGCTAATTTCTCATAGGCACCCTTAAAATCACATTCTGCACACATTGAACGGTTCAGATTATAAAAATTTGATTGGGAATTATGAGATTGAGATTTTGGGTGTTTTTTTAGGTGTCTAAATAGTTGTTCGCGGAACCGTCCCGTTCTTTAATATAACCAACATGCACTATAGATAGTGACAAGGACGCAGGTAAAGACAGAGGTGCAAAGACTCTCAAAGCTTTGTTTGGAACTTATAGAAAGAAGATAAAATTTAAAAATATATATATTTTCCTTGGTTTTTTTGGTACGTTGGAAATTAATCTTTTCCTTGTTTGGTTCTTAAAGAAGAGGATGGAAATTTTTAAATTTCAATTCAACTTTCCTTCCAATTTCTCTTCACTTTTCCTTCTCATTTTCATTTTAATTTTCTCTTCTTTTCCCGAGATCCAAACGGCTCTGGATCCTCTGTCTGAGAGTCCCTGTCCGAGTCCTCTGTCTCACACCTCAATGAGCAACACGTGTCCCGTCACCCCAAACCAAAACATCACGCCACACCCAATCCCTCCCCCTCCCCCTCCAAGAACACTCTATCCCGGACCTCTTCGCCCTACGCTACCTCCCCTTCGCCACCAAGATCGAAACCCTTGCCCCCGACCGCTGCCTCACCCACCTCCTCCCCTCCCAACAAAAACTCCTCCAAGGTCTTCGTCGGCGGCGTCCAGATCACCCACCCCCGACCTCTTTGACGACGGCTTCGTCATCGTCCACAGCCTCCAAGGCTTTGTCTCCCACCTCTCCCCCTTCTCCTGCAACATCGACCGAATGACGTCGCTCTCCTTCCTCCCACGTTACGAGTTTCCATTTCCACGTCTTCGGATATTCTGTTGAATCTGATAGTTATCACTTTCCCGTAAACCGGAGCTCCCCTCAAAAAAGTTCCGAATAGGTTGCTGATGGCGAGCGTCTGGATCGTTTACCGGCCGGGACAGTGTTGCTGACGCTGAATCTACGGCAGGAACTGGTGGTTACTAACTACTGCGGCAGCGGAGGTCTGTTTGGGGTCCAGGTGAGGATTGAGAAGACAAGGGGGAGGGATTGGGTGTGGCGTGGTGTTCTGGTTTGGGGTGAGGGGAACACGTGTCGTCCAATGAGGTGTAGGACAGAGGACTCGGACAGAGGATCCGGAGCCGATCCAAACAGATCTCCTTAATTCCCTCTCTCTCATCAAACCTCCCCAGTCCCCGCCTTGTTTGGGAGCAGTTCCTGTCCTGTTTTTTTAGGGTCCAGTCCGGTCCAATTTTGAGCCGTTGTGGGCCCATTCCGGGCCCACAACAATGATCGAAATCGTTCATTTTGTAGAGCTCGTTGAATATGTCATCCATGCCAAAAATTAGCTTGATCAAACATCAATAGGTACATGGACGAAATAGATTTGTACAAGAAAAAAGCAATAACAAAAATTAAGTTGAAATTAGTAATTGGCCATTTTTTTCTTGTACAAATCTATTTCGTTCATGTACCTATTGATATTCGATCAAGCTAATTTTTGGCATAGATGACATTCTCAACGAACTCTACAAAATGAACGATTCTGATCATTGTTGTGGGTCCAGGATAGGCCCACAACGGTCCAAAATTGGATCGGACTGGATCTTAAAAAAACTGGACAGTGACTGCTCCCGCCTTATTTAATTCTCTAAACCTACCCAACTTCGCCTTCCATTTAAAAATCAGAGCACGAGACCAAAATCCAAATTCTCTCTCCTCTCTCTCTCTCATTTGCTAAATTACCAGGCCAAATGCCTTTTTGGTGGGGAAGAAAACCCACCAAGAATAAGCAACGACAACACCCACAAGGGGGTTACCCCGATACGAGCGAGTCTTCGATCAACAATGATTCAAAGAAGAGAGCAAATGACAAGCGTAACACTGGCTCTGACGACGTCGTATTTGTATCGACAATATCGCCTCTAAAAAACAGCGGTTCCAATGGCAGCAGTAGCGATGGGTCTTTGGCATTTTCCGGTTTTGATTCGGGTAGGAGCCAGCCCATTCCACTCCAGCGGCCGTCGGGGATGGGTCACCAGGGTGGGTACGGTGTCGGGTCAGGTTCGGTGTCCAGTGTGAGCTCGTCTGGGTCTTCAGATGATCGCACTCCTCCTGATCTTGGACATTTTCGTACTTTGAGGTTGGTGCTCTATTTTTCGGATTTGATTCATTTAATGATACCTACACAACTCTCGACTACAACTCCAGACACCTACATGTGCATTGTGCATGATCGGACCCGGATACAGTTGTTTCCGGAGTATATGCATTGTGCATGATCGGACCCGGATATAGTTGTTTCTGGAGTTGTGGTTGAGAGTACTGTATGTAGACTTATGGGATATAATTAGGGATGTGCCCGGGTTATGCGATAATATCTCAACCAACCCGTACTTGGGGGCTTGAAATGGAGTGGCAGCCAAGTAATAGGCGCGTTATATCTTACACGAGGTGAGGATTCAAACCTCATCAGCCATCCCCTCTTCCCTAGCTCAGTAGTCGAGTAGTAATGTAGGATTTTGGCGAGTCCAAAAAAAAAAAAAAACATATTCGGCGGTTAAATATTTTTGCACCCGCAACCAACCTACACAGCCTCAAGGGTCAGCTGAGTATTTAGTGGTTTCGAGCAGCAGATGGAGGCGCATCTGCGGGTGGGGCGGTTGACAAATTTCAAAAGGAAAAAAAAGAAAAAGAAAAAATAAATAAGGAAGCTTAAAATAAGACAGTAAAGAAGGAGTACAAGATTAATTAACACTGGTCACTTAATTTAGAGCAACGAACAACTAACAAAGTAATAGATTTTAAGGATTAACAGCAATGTGCATGGTACTTTTCATCACAAATAGTATGAAATATGTGACTGGCCTGGCTGGGTCGGATTCATAGCAGGTTGAGAAGTTTAACCATCAACTCAACGTGCCACCACATAACTTATCACCTGTCCAATTTAACCTGTTCATCCTCCCCAACCGTGGGTGTTGGCTAGAGTAGACTGTGGTTAAAAAGAATTCAGAAAAGACAAAGGACTGTCTTTTTAGTGAACTTTTACACTTTCGGTAATATTTTTTGGAAATAATTTTTCACATTCTCTTTTTTGTCTTTTTGCGGGTGAATTTACTTAACTACCCCTCAATGCAACAAAATGCATGGGTATTTCGCCAAGTCGCACACTAAAAGACAAAATGGGAGTGCCATTAGTAGAAAGGGAAGTGTGGATATGTTTTTACTTTTATAATTCCTTTTGTCAGGAGGACCAAGGATTAATTAAAAAAAAAATTGATAAGAACAAAACTTCAGAAATAAAAAAGGCACTTCCAATAATTTAGGACAAGTAATGTCTTCTAAAAGATTACAATAGAAGGCCCTATGAAGCGCGAATACTCCAAAATTAGTCATGTATGTACAGGTACCAGATACCGATAGGCACAAGATACGTCAATTAAGTATCTAGGCTTTAAATTAAATGTTTTTAATATTGGATCTGCTTAGGATATGCGTGAGATACTTATGTGATACGACGGGATACTTTTGGGATATGGCGGGGTTAAAACGACTTTTTCTAAGAATTAAAGTGCCTTAGTAAGGAGCAAACTGTACGTTAAATATGCACAAATTTTTAGTCAATAGATATCCAATAGAGACATGGTCACCTAAGTGTCAACAATATATATGCATATGTATTGTCGTCTTTTTTTTACACATAGATATGACATGTGCTAAATGATTGGTATTAGCAATTCAACTACTCTTTGTTTTGGTATTAATTTAGCTTTTGTATGCTATTCTTGAATCCATTGGGGATCATTTTTAAACTTGAAGACTGTTCTTTGTGTTGACTTTTACGGAATTGTCAAGCTTTATTCCCTAAGAAGCACAAATAAGGACATGACACCTACATGAGGAGACTCAATTTTATTTTTTTTTAAATGTAGGAAACGACACGAGGGGAGACTAGTGGCTGATCCACGAACTTAATATGGGTTACCTATTGATCATGACTTTGAAAATACTTCCCTAGAATCTATCACAATGACAATATCAACATAGTCACTCATTCCTTGTCAATGACAACCGTTTATAGAAATAAGCATAAAAGTGTCACTCACAATGACAACCGTTTATAGAAATAAGCATAAAAGTGTTGAAATAGGCTTAAAACAATCTTCTTTCGTTCTGTTTTAGGCTGAAGTAACAAGGTCATAATTCCATATGGTAAGTAGAATAAGTAGCATAAGTACTTGGGGAGCATGTACTCCCCCCAAGTCACAAGGTAAATCTGCCCCCGTAGACACACAAAATAAAGAGTATTGTATGTGGACCATTGGTGGATAATGAACCATTATATGTCGCGTACATGAATATTTGATTCACAACAGATAACAAAAAACAAACATGAATTTCTAAAGTTAAAAAAGGAGTATAAATTTACATTGTTTTGTACCTTTATCACTGGGTACAAAGGGAATTTTTTCAAACTCGTGTTCTGCTTCATTTATGGATGTGTGATAGACACATGTATAGTGGATACTTGTCAAAAAAAAAAAAAACTCGTACCATTGAAAATGTTTTAGAATACCTCCAAAGCGAGGATTTTTTAGCTATATTTGCTAAATATTTTAAAATACAGAACTTTAATTTTGGAGGAAATTTGAGTTTAAAAAAGAAAAGAATAAGTTCTGAAAGCTAGAAATGTAAATAGGGAGTTGCGGTAGGAGTGTGTCTGAATAATGATCCTCTAAATGCAACATTTAGACGTTTTTTGAGTCTCCAAAATGGAGACATGGTTGTAGTTCCTCTATAAGAAATTGGTTGAGATAGAAATTATAGAGGATGTGAATGGGCTTTTTTCTAATTCTCATCCTTAGCTTTGAGAAATGGGAAAAAAAAAATTTACAGAATCACAGTCTCATTAATGTTCTTTGATTCTTCTGCTATTAGCCGTAGAGTATTTATTAAATATCAAATTCCAGTGCCAAAGGACTTGGGGAGACCAAGCTCAACCCAATGTCAAGAAGCCCAGGTCCGTGGTCAAGAGGGACTGCTACTGCCATTTCACCTCTCCATCTCAGATTTAGTGGTACAAGTTTGGAGTCTCCGACTAGAAAGCAGGAAGAAGGGAGGGGCAAATATCATCCGCTGCCTCTTCCACCGGGTTCTCCTACTAGCCCTCCTACTTTGCCCAACATAAGAACTTGTACAGTAACCGATAACACGCATTCTAACGTGTCAAAATGGAAGAGAGGAAGACTTCTTGGAAGAGGCACTTTTGGACATGTTTACCTTGGATTTAACAGGTAATAATGATTTTTACTTCTCTTTTTTTTTTTGGTTCTATTGTGAAGTTAGAAACTCAGCAATCGTTAATACTTGTAACCTTGCTAAAAGTAAAAAAGTAGAAAGAGTCAAGAGGTAATCAAGACTCAGGAAGGCCAGTATGTAAAGTTGAACTAATTATACATGAAATGTAACAAAAACAGGTGTGGTTTACGTACTGTTTGATGGGAAAAGCTACAATACACACCCTTTATTTGGATGTGTATCATATGCACCCCCTAAAATGTTATGAATTATAGAGAAAATGTTACGAATCGTATTACTAAAAAGTTACGAATCGTATAAAGGTTATGATATACACCAAAATGTTATGAATCATAATGAAAATGTTACGAATCGTACTGCTGAAAAGTTATGAATTCTAGAACAAAAGTTACGAAACATGCTAAAATGTTACGAATGAACCATAAAATAGGTGCATATGATACACCCTTTTAAGGGGTGTGTATTGTAGACTTTCCCCTATTTGATTAGTAACAAATTGACCATCTGAAGGTATTGGATACATGTATCTACCTCACCCTTAATGTAGTGGCTTCGGTTATCATGTCAGTGACCGAGTGTTATGCATGAGCCAATGTATTCTCTACCGCGGGCGGACGACCGAAGAGTGTCGCAGTCCCCAATCCGAGGTTCGGTGCTGTCTCGGGGAAGATGCTTCGGTTCCAGCATTATCCACTGGAGGAGAGTAGGGTAGTTACGACGGATGGACCCCACATCGGATCCGTCCGCACAACAATCATTAAGGGTAGGTCATGTGCTCCGTAACCGTTTTATTCCCCTCCGTCACGAATGACGTCATCCGAAGCGGTTACCCGAGCGTGATCTCCACGCGTTGGCTTGAAGGCCAAGTAAACCTAGGTCTATAAATACAAAGGGATACTGATCAAGAGAGGTACGCCATTCTTTCCAAAACCCTAGACCTAAACCTCTCTCCTTACATCTAACTTGATCGTCGGAGGGTCACTGGGCAATATCAGCCCTAGTGACTTGTTGCAGGTCTTGCGGCGGAGCAGGAAGGGATCCCACGACGTGTGCTGTCTAGGTCTTAATAATCTGAACCCCCACAATTGGCGACTCTGCTGGGGATCTAGCCACTCATCTCCACACCCGTTCCTTGCTCCTGAATCGAAGATGGTTGAGGTCGACGACGCACAACACGGCGGCGCCGCTCATAAGCTCGGTTCCCTCATGGACCACAGCCCGGCCTCCGGCGAAGCCATTGCCCTTGGAAAGACCCATGTATCCGTTGGGGTGGGCGCTGGAGCTTCAACTCCTGATCCAGGCCCATCCTCCGAGCTCCACACCTACATCCGCCATCTCGAGCGGAAGATCAACGACCTCACAACGGTGGTGAAGCGCGACAAACACGTCCGGGATGAGTTGGCGGAGATCAAACACCTTCTCCAGATCTCCCCATCTCATTCCTCCGGAAGTCGCGGCGGACGAAGGAGTCACCACACCCCCCCTCGCAGCAACGAAGTCGTTCACCCGCTAGAGCATCGATCCCGCCCCTCAGTCAAGGATCGTCTTGAGCCACCAAGGCCGGCGGAAGCCCTAGCTGCAAAGGACGCGTCGCGCAAGGACCGCTCCCGTTCCCCCATCCAGCCTCGACGGAGACCATCCGCCTTCGAAAGGCTCGGTGGTGGAAGCGTCTCCGCCTCCTCCACTCACTCGGTCCGAGTGGGCAAAACAGGCCTAGAATCTACTCCTAGCCTCACAAGGGCAGCCAGGGGAGATGACGGCCTTGTGGAATTTCAAACCAGGGGGTATCGCGAATGCCTGAAAAACTCCAGAGCTAAGAGCCCTATCATCTCGCACCCTGCAGGCGTCCATAGCAGAAGTCCAATGACTGAGCGCCTCGAGCCTTCGGCTCGAGATAGCTACCGAAGGAATCGCCGTGAGCGTTCCCCCCAGAAGTCGGTCAGTGTCCAACCAAAGAGGAAGGAATACGATAGGCTGGACAGGCTTGTCCCACCAAAGCGCACAGCGACCGAGCGTCCAAACGGTTTTGACCGTTCGATCCGACCTCATCGTGACGCGCGGCTTACACGGCTCACGACCTCCCCCTTCACAAAGGAGATCGACTCGGTCACCCCACCCAAGGGATTCACCCAGCCCAAGTTTGCTAAGTACGACGGCAAAACCGAGGCCTACACCCATCTGGTCCAGTATAAGCTTGTTATGTCGCTTTTTCTTCGGAACGAACCTTTGGATGATGCCTTCTTGTGCAAGGTATTTCCTGTAAGCCTCGGCAACCTGGATCTCACTTGGTTCAATCAACTCCCGGCTCGGTCGATTTCTTCGTTCGATTCCCTCTGTGATGCCAACATGGCCCGGTTCGTCACAAGCAACAAACACGAGAAAGAAATCGACTCCCTCTTGGCTCTCCGCAAGCGCAGTGATGAGACGCTTCGGCAATACGCCGGCCGCTACTGGGAACTATTTAACGAAATAGAGGGTTGCAACGGTGTCATCTCCGCCCGCAGTTTCAAGTTGGGTCTCACCTCCCAGGACGAGCAAGTCTACGACGACCTCGCCCGCCATAAATCTAACTCCATGAAGGACCTGATGACTCGTATTGAGGGCTGGTGTCAGCTCATCGAATCCAAGGCGAAGAGAGGCATCGACAAGTCCACGAGTTCAAAGCCCCCAAACACCTCGGTAGCCACACCGATTTCTGCACCTGTCGCAACGCCGAAGAAACAGGTCAACAATATCAAGCAGTCGCAGAGGAGAGGACCGAAGCCAAGCGATTTCAACGCTGAAAAAATTGTCTTCACCGTCCCTATCTACCGGATCATCGACCAAGTAAAGGATCAACCTTTCTTCTCCTTCCCAAATCAAAAGCTCGGCACTGAAAATGGGAAAATCAAGAACCCCATCGTTCGATGCAGTTATCACAACGAGCAGGGCCACTTCACAACTGCATGCAAGCCCTTCAAGGCTTACTTGGAGCAGCTTGTTGCGGGTGGCCACCTCGGCAACTTCATCGACCACGAGAAGACAGCGGCCCGGGCACAACGTGCCGACACAAACACCGAGGAAGCAGTGCAGACGATCCATGTTATTCACGGCCCACTAAACTCCGAAGCCGCTCGCCTCCTCAGAGACGAGCTGCATGCGGCCTCTTCCTCCAAGCAGGTCATGCTTGTTGGTCCCAAACCTAAGCGCCCGAGGACCGATGAAGGCTCTAAGTGGACTATAACTTTCACCGAGAAAGATCTCGACCGCGTCCAGCTCCCGCATAACGATGCCCTCGTCGTCACGTTACGCATCGGCACTTTCAACGTCCGACGCATCCTCGTGGACCAAGGCAGCTCGGCCGAAGTCATGTATTACTCTCTCTACAAAGATCTGAAGATTCTGGACACCAATCTCCGTCCCTCTGAAGTCCCTCTTATCGGCTTTAATGGCGCACCAGTCTAGCCCATCGGCACAGTCACCCTTCCAGTTCATGCCGGCTCGGTCACTCTTGACATAGAATTTGTAGTGGTCGATGTTCCTAGCCCTTACAACGCGATTGTCGGGCGCACTTGGCTGCACAAGCTTCGGGCGATCGCTTCTACTTATCACCAGGTGGTCCGCTTCATCGGCCATAACGGACGCCAAGAAGACTTGTATGGAGATCAAACTGCGGCTAAGAAGTGCTATGTGAATGCCGTCCGAAGCAACAAACAGACCTCTCGGGTTAACCTTATCGAAGTCCCCGACGCCCCAGTCTTTGAGGACGTTGGTCGATCTGCCGACGAAAAAACCATTGAGGACGTAACCACCATCCCTATAACCGAAGACGGTTCCCGTTTCTTCCTTGTCAGTTCCTCACTCAGTGATACTGATCGGAACGAGACGGTGGCCTTTCTTCACCGAAACATCGAAGTGTTCGCTTGGACCCCATACGAGATGCCCGGGGTCAATCCATCCTTCATCTGCCACGAGCTCAACATTGACCGAGCCAAACGCCCGGTCATTCAAAAGGCACGTCGGTCCTCTCTCACCCATTCCGAGGCCGTTATCGAAGAAGTCAACCGACTCCTCAACGCCGGGGCAATCCGCGAAGTTCAATACCCCAGATGGTTGGCCAACACTTTAGTAGTAAAGAAGAACGGCAAATGGCGGGTTTGTGTCGACTACTCCAATCTCAACGACGCTTGCCCAAAAGACTTTTTTCCCATTCCTCGGATTGATCAGCTCGTAGACGCCACAGCCGGCCACGAGCGACTAAGCTTCTTGGACGCCTACCGAGGTTATCATCAGATTGCCATGAGCGAAGGCGACGTCGAGAATACATCTTTCATTACTCCCCACGGTATCTTTGGGTACCTTGTCATGCCCTTCGGCCTGAAAAACGTCGGTGCCACTTTCTAGCGCATGATAACCAAGATGTTCAAACGCCTATTGGGAGACACGATGCTTGCTTACATCGACGATATGGTGGTCAAAAGCATGCGTGCAAGCGATCACCTAGCCCACCTCGCCAAAGTCTTCGAAGTCCTCAAAAAGCATAAGCTCCGCCTCAACGCCGAAAAATGTGTATTCGGGGTCAGCTCCGAGAAGTTCCTCGGTCACCTTGTTTCCCGACGTGGTATCGAGGCTGACCCGACTCAAATTCACGCCATCGAGCAACTTTCCGCCCCCACAACAAAAGGGATGTTCAGCGATTAACCGGCATGGCCGCCGCCTTAAATCGTTTTATAAGTCGCTCCTCGGACAAATGCCAACCATTCTTTGCACTTTTGAAAGGAAGCCGGCGCAGCTTTGCATGGACAGAGGAGTATGACCGGGCCCTTCTGCAGTTGAAAGCTTATCTCTCTGAGGCCCCGCTTCTGGTCACCCCTCGGGATCAGGAAGATTTGTTCCTCTACCTAGCTGTCTCTCTCCACGCAATAAGCTCGGTACTCGTCCGTGCTTCGATTATCTTCCGGTGTTGAAGAATATTACCCCAAGCGTAGGGTTTGAATATCGATGAAGCAAAATAATCCGGAGAAGTCCGGGATCGTACCCAAGGGAATTAGTTTATGGCTTGCCTTGGATTTGTAGATGCAAGTAAGGATTTCGACTTTTAGCCAGTCAACTT
>BPLS01026757.1:0-16560 GCA_019656275.1 Rhododendron kiyosumense
TGGCCATTAACATGGATGACGACTTCATTATCAGCTTTGCTGCCTTCGACATAATGAGAAGGATGTCATACATGCCTGGCTTGGGACTTGGAATCAACTAATAGGGGATCGCTTAGTTCCCTACTTTTCCCTTCAACGATGGACATTTTGGTTTGGGGTATGTCGCTCCTGCCAAGAATGCTAAAAAGGGAAAACTACAAGAAAACCTCGAACCCTTCATGGTGATGCAAATAGCTATTTCGTGCGTGGAGGAGGGGATACTGCTGAAACAAGACAGGTCGAATCATTTATGGATTCAGAAATTGAGGAGCTGCCACATGGTTTTGAGGTTTTCGCTACTGACACCTGGTCAAATAATGATGACGAGCCGACAAAAGCAGAATTCAAGAGGAAGCTTGGCCAGGTTAAGGTGAAGACTAACTGGCTGGGATCTTTCGATCAAGGGAGTTTGGAGCTGTTGTTTCAGGAATTCTCCCAAGTGGGTTTTGCCGAAGAAGCTGAGGAGGCTGAAGTATTCATGCTCGAGCCCGACAACCTTAAGGATCCACCTCTCTTATCATGGAAGCCAAGGGTAGCCTTAAAAATTGCATTTTCAAACCATGCCTTACTCGCATTGACAACTCATCTGAATCAGACACAGAGACTATTGAGTCATCTGAGTCTGAGTCTAGCTCTGAGTCAGAGATTGTGTCTCATGGCCCTCCACGTCATAACTTTTACTTTGAGTTTGATTCTGCTGTACTTAGCAACCCTGAAGGATTTTGTGAAATGAAGGAGTCCTCTTCTAACTACTTTGCTGACTTATATATAAACTGTGTCAACCCCGACGATGAAGGGATAGATTTTAATGGGGATATTTCCAAGGAAATCTGTGTCCTCATCGAGAAGGAAGATGAAAGGCATGCTCAGCCATTAAAGGAAGAAGTAGTTTCTATAAACTTGAAAGATGAGGGCGATCCCCGAATGGTTTAAGTGGGCTTCGCTCTATCCCTAGAGGAGCATTGTGGTTTCAAAGAGCTACTCACGGAATTCAATGATATCTTCACATGGTCTCATCAAGACATGCCTAGCATTGACCTCAAGATAGTGGAGCATCAAATCCATCTACTGCCGGATGCCAAACCTGTGAAGTAGATGCTCAGGCAAATGAGGCCAGATTGGGTGCAAAACATTAAAGATAAGGTCACCAAGCAGATTGACACTAGTTTTCTCATGGTTTCTCAGTACCCCATTTGGGTGGCCAATATTGTTCATGTTCCTAAAAAGAATGGACAAATCCGAGTGTGTGTCGATTTCAGGGACTTGAACAAAGCAAGCCCCAAAGATAATTTTCCCTTGCCACACATCGATGTGCCTGTGGATAATACTGCGGGGCATGCTATGCTCTCGTTCACGCTAATGAAATAATTTTCAAATCGTCGGAAAAGGAAGCTTTTTATGCCATGTTATGGACGGACTTAACTTGCAACAAAGCTTGTGATTAGAGCAACATTGGACAAAGTGTCACGACCCTATCCCGCCCCTAAAGGCTCTAGCCATAACAAAATGCCAGTGATCCAATCACTAAGGCCATATCAAAGTTAAACATCTTATTTGCAAATGACTAAAAGGGACACAAGTATGAATAGCGGAAGCAAAACCCCATTTTATTTACATACACCAAAACTAGAAGTCTTTACAAGGATCTCTACATTGCAAACCACCCAAAGTTGTGCATATTTACATGTCAAAAGTGTTCACCAAGAGCAACTCTCTATCTACAAGTCTATATCTACATAGCACGTCCAAAAGAAAGGCTGCACGCCACTACTCTACGTCCCATTGCCTGAAAGGTGGGAATATTCATAAGCCAAAGCTCGTATGAATGATTAATATGCAATTCGCATGCTTTCCATGGACAATGATAAAACCATTTAAAAACGAATCACATCTTATAGCAACATAACATTAGTAATGTACATCCTCTATTCATTTCATGTCTACCAGGCGTCCCCGGTAGCGAATAAGTTAAGACATCTTTCGTTACCCAATATAATAGCCATGTCTTGCTAGCCTTTTAGCACGTATCCGCTAGCAAGCTAGGACGTGGGAGGATGCCAGTAATAGATATAAAACATGTCCACCTTTCATTGATATTCCATGGAGTTCATATCAAAGTATAAAACATCATTGAAGCGAAAAGCTTATACCAAACCATGTGTTTTGGGTATTAATCACTCACCTCGTATCCACGTGTCACCTGAACCTCTTAAGACAATTAGGCAACAAAACATGATTAGAGGATGTCAAACAAGCCTATTTTTAACGAACATAAGGTCCTATGGTAAGAATATGAAATTAGATAGCTAGCCTTAAAAAATTAGTCACAGAATCTGCAGTACCACAACCTTTAACCTAAAATCTGACTTTGCACAGCAGTATCTAAGACACAATCTTTGTAGATTTTTTTAGGTCTACGAGTCTAGTTTCAAAATCAGAAAATGGTTCGCTATTTGTCGCCCAAGCTCAAAATTATAGCCGTTTCCCCAACACTTGGAACGCCCTCGCTCAGCCCTTGAGCCATTTCGGAGCCGAACACTACCTCTCATCTGACAAAACAGTTTACATAGTGATTTTGGCGGCATTTCAGAATGGCGACAGAGCTCAGCTGGTGAGGATGGAGCTATAGCTGAAGGTAGATGATGGTGAGGAGTGGTGGTGCAATCGAGTGGCGGTGAGAGGTGGCAGCAATGGCTGCCTAGCCCTTCTCTCTCTCTCTCTCTCTCTCTCTCTCTCTCTCTCTGTGTGCCGAATGGTGCTGGGAAAAATAGAGATGAAAATGGGAGGGGGGTTATTTAAAAGTGGGTTGGATTTTTGCATGGAGAGTTTTACCCAATGTGTAATGGTGTGTTGTCGGTTTTAAGGAGGAAAATAGGGCTTTGGTTCCCCTCGCTTCAACTGAAATTTGGGAATGGTTTGGTTGGAAGAAAATGCTCCGGTGCAACGCCTACACACACTAGGAAAATTACTTGCCGAACACGCACGCACACAACCGATTACAAAATAAAATTTAGTGTGACGACATAAATAATTTTTAGCATTAAACGAACTAACGAGGAAAAATAATATTTTTTGTTTTGATAATTTTTTTGTTTTGATAATAATTATTTTTTATTAAAATACCAAATCTTTACAAAAAAGAGATCAAATTAAAATTACATTTTCCCCCTCAAACTATGATTTCAACAAGATGATAAATTAACTCTTCAATGTTAGCTCTAAAAAGAAATCCGTCAATGCACCCTAAGCACTCTATGCTTCTGACGTTGGTTTATACCTAAAAATAAAAGGGTAGAGTACACACTTGCCCAATAAAAAAATCAATCATTCTACTTTCACATCCAAACACACCCACACTCACAATAGGGGTGGAGCCTGCATACACTACACACCCAGTATGTGTGAGACCCACCTCTATTGTGAGTGGCGGTGTATAAATAGGTGTGGAGTTAGTCCATGACAGAGGGCAGTGGTGCCTCAAAAGCAAAAAAGTTGTGGGGTTGAGTGCGAGGCCGGTTGTTTTGCGGCGTTTGCACTTGATTGATATCTGCAATGTGATTAGCAGCATTGGCAAATGAAGCATTATTGCTACTTGATGCCACATTGGCATAAGTATTGCTCCCAAAGAGTGCATTGGTGTTCCCATAGTATGCCCGAGGCCTTGATTTTGGAGGATTAAAAGACTCCCCCCATGGCAAAATCCCACTTTGCAGCGCATCTTTGATGGCTAAGCCAGACTCCAAGAAAGTCTCAAAGTTTGCAGACGCTTGAACGAGCACCAGGTACTTGGCATAGTCGGGCTACAGATTACGTGAGATGATGTGAAGCTTATCTCTCTTGTTTGGGTGCTCAGTCATTAGATCGGCTTTGGCTCTCCACCTTTTAACGAAATCCGCAAAGCACTCCTTAGCCTCCATTTTGGTAGATTCCAACTCCCGAGTAATCATCTTGAGCTGAGAATCGTAATTGTACTGCGAAATAAATGCAACTCCTATGTCTTCCCAAGTCCTTCTTTTGGAGATGTCAAACGACAGAAACCAATGGAAGGCAAGCCCAGAGAAAGTTTGAGGGAATAGCTAAGACATAGTCTCACTTTCCACGCATAACAACTTCATGGCAGCATGATAGCCGAAGAGATGGGTCTTGGGATCATGACTCCTGTCGAATTTAACCAAGTCAGGTATATTGAATCTATCAAGGGAGCCTAGCATTTGGGTACAGGCAGAGATGATCCAAGTCTATTCCCCCTGCGCTGATCTTCTCAAAATTTTGAGATAGCCTCTTCCAGTTTAGCCATCTTAACTATGAGAGTAGCCATTTCAGGGCTTTGAACAGGCCTAGCATCCACCAGATTAGGGTTTGCAACAGGCATGCAAGCTTCTCTAAGGATAGGCTGAACAATGAGACACCCCTCATGATTTGGATCCAGGATGAACACAGGCTCTTCATGAACATCCTCATCATCCTCGCCCTCCTCTTCAAGCACAGATGGAAGGCGAGTGTTAAGATCATTCAGACGAGTGATGTTAGCATCTGTCTGAGTGGCCCTCTACTACATTGTAATGATACTATTCTGGAGGTTTGTGAGCATTGTTTCGAGATTGAGTGGTGATCCGCCATTGTAGGTTTTTTAGATGAGCCTGAAGAAGTTGAAGATGGGGAAGTCGGTGGTGTTGCTTCTTGTAAGATCGAAGATTAATTGAACTGTACAGCGGCCAACAGTGAACTCCAGGAAGCTTCCGTTGTGACTAACTAGGATTCGAGCCTGATAAGCCTTTGAATTGGATTCTTATGCAGAAGTTCCCAAGCAGGTTTGCCCTTTCGCTATGGTACTTTCCTCCTTAATGCAATGATTTAGAACTTTGTAGTAAATCAAGAGAAGGCTCAATAGTGGTCCTACAGCAACTTTATCTAAATAAAAGAATAAAGTACGAATGCACTCATCGTCGTCGGTGTCCTCCTAGACTTTAAAACTAAAGACGAGTTTGTCTTAAAATGTTCGGACACTACCAGAATCCTCAAAAATTCTTTCGATAATGTATCCTTGTTGAATCGAACAACACAAAGGGATGTCAAAATAGCCTAAGTCTTCAACTACTTCGTTCTCGAAGTTTCAATTTTGAAGTCGGAACAACTCGGTGTAGATGATATGATACTAGAACCAAAGTGGCGTGAGCAGCATAGCACTGCTAGCCTAAATAGTGCATGTGTTTCGCTCGATGACCAAGGTGGTATAAGTATCACGACATTCTCTCTGTTATTTCTTGTTTTCTGTTTGAAACCTCAATCGGGTAGACTAGGGTTTAGAAAGCCTTGTGCTGTGTTTGGATGAGTTTTTGAGAAAATTTTTATGAGAGTAGTAGGGGTAATAAGTGGAGAGAGATAGAGAGAGAAATGATTCGAAGTAGGGGGAATCTTTTGAAAACTGCTTTTCAAAAAGTAAAACAAACAAGGCATTGATTTTCCAAAGTCTCTCTGTTCTAAGGACTTTGAAATTTGATAACGTGCACCATCAAGATGAACTACTCTTCATCGGGTCATAATAGTGTCCTAATAAGCCTAAGACAGACTCGAAAGAAAGAATCTAGAGCCGCCCTAAACATGCCCCTACGCAAAACGGTATGTATGTACAGTGCATGCGATAGGGAAAGCAATAATACATAGACAGCATATAGGGGTTAGATGCAAATAGATCTTACCATGTAGGTACCTATCCTAGTTTGGAGAGTTATAGTGCTTTGTATATGCAAATGCCAGTTTTGGTTTGTAATAGGTTCCTCAGACTAAAGCCAAGATATATCTCTCGTTGCTCGCGTAATCGCAGAGCAACAATCGAATGGTAAAATGACTTATCATCGTCGAAGGTTGTTAGGCATTCGGGGTCCTCAGCCTCCAATAAATCGTGCTGGCTTGCCAAAACGCTCCAATGTGGATATCCCACATCAATGCAAATGAGAAATGCTAAAAAGTTTGATTGATTAAGAAGAATCACAAATTCGTAAAATGCCTTTTCAAATTGGCTCACTATATTTAACCAATTCTTGGAGAAAACTAGACGAGCGAACAATCGAAAAAATCCCAGCTGGGATGGTTGGACATGAGGGTCCTGTTAAATCACCAATCCTTTCTTTAGCAATGCGAAGCTCTCTATTTTGACAGACTTTTGTGGGATTGTTCCCAAGCGTATTAAAATGCAAGTATAGATCAATATTGGTTCGATCAATCCCCAGTAAAGTCGCCTCTGTGGGCAACATGCCCTTAAAACTCCGATTTTAAATAGGTCGGATCGAGGGAGCGCTAGCACGACGAGAACTTAATTCAGAGTCGCTACTTGGGTTTGAAGGTCTGCGTGACGCCCAATGAGCCAAACTTGAAATGCTTTCTATGCTATTTGATTTGAAAAAGTGAAGGCACCAGTCCATTATAATCATATCTGGGTTCGAGAGCCAGGTTACAAGAGGGGAAGGGTTTTAAGGCACCCTTCTCGCCCAATCCGGAAATCGATCTCTACTTAGGCATTTTGTGGAAATATTTGAGATTTTTCTTCATTGATTAACTTTTTAGCCAATTAGAGTGGGAGTACAGCTAAAAGGGGATTAAAATTGTAACAATTTGCAGGATGTGATCAATGGCATGGAAAACATGATACAGTAAGCAATAAACAAGATAAAAGCTAAAATACTGCTGAGAAACTCAAAATAGTGCTCAAAATGGAAGTTGGCATGAACAGGGGCAAGGTTGCATGCACTGATCTGTTTAACGTAGATCACTGCATGCAAATAGACCTGCACGCACACATCCCATACTGACGCTCGTGTGTCAGCTTGTTCCAACAGCCTTTGGTTTTTATCCCCCTTTTGGCTCTAGAATGACCAGTGCTCACCCAGTACAAATCAAGCAATTTTGTACACAATTAGCAAATATAATTACAAACAAAATGTGTATTAATTGAAATACACCCCATAAACAGTGTGTGTGTGTGGGGGGGGGGGGGGGTGTGTGATAAAACAGTGGCCAAAAGACAAGCTACCCATGCAAAGCCAACCACTGGAGGTTAGCTTCAACCTGCGCGCACAAAACAGGGATAGGCGCGCGCCTGTTCTGACTCGACTTCCAGTGTTTGGTGTTACATATCTGGGCTCTAAGACATGTTTAGAAGCTACCTAGGGGTTTTCCAAAGCAACATATTAATATATTAAAAGACAACTAGCAGCCTTAACATGGAAAACAATGAATCAGGTTTTTAACATGCTCAGCAGTGATTTATAATGAATAAAAGCATAAAAGACCAACACACCTATCCCCACCTAGGTTTGCGCGCGCAGCCAAGGATTGGCACGCGCGTAGGTGTGATGATCACATGGTTCTTATAACCCTACCAGCTTTAGGGCCACAACAGGTATAGATTACCAGCCTTGGCCCTGTCAGCTCCCCTCAGAGATCAAAACAGGAAAATAGTAAGTGTTTATACCTTTGTTTGAGGTTGAAAAAGAGTTTGAACTTGGCGTTTAGAGGTTGGAAGATGGATGTATAGTGGTTGTTTTGAGTGATAGTACAAGTGTGAGAGAATTAGGGTTGAGATTTGGTTGCTCTTTTGAACTTTTGTAACTTGATAGCTTTGTAATTTTGTAACCCTTTAGAAGAACAACCAAGGGGGTTATTTATAGGCAAAGGGGTGGTGGCAAATGAGGTGTAACCAGCCAACAAAAGGGCTGGTTAGAGTTGCTTGGAGGCTAAGCCTCCCCATAAAGGTGATGGGAGAGGTTGAGAGAGGGAGTACACCTCTAACCTGCAGATGCACTGTTCAGACGATGAAATCAAAGGATCTATGGGGAAATAGACTCCTGATGATGATAAAATTCATCTGGCAAAAAGGTGATGAGACAAGCTATTAACCAGCGTGTGTGGATCTCGGACAGGCGCGCGCGTTACAAACCAACACGCGCGTGGCTCAACAGTTAAATTTTGACTATTGACCACCTCGTGTCAATTTGACTGGCACGCGCAGATCCTGAACAAATGCGCGTTCATCAAACCTAACCATGCGTTGGTCATTGGTCAAAGCTTGACTATTGACCACCACGCAATTTGATATGCGCTCGCAGGCTCCAAACCAACGCGCTCTACTAGGGTTTTTTGGCTAGGGTTAAGGGTTCAATGGGGTGGCAAACACTCAAAGTTCAAATCTTGATCACTCTCAAAAGTGTTCTTGATCCGTTTCATCATAAAGGAAAATAAGAACTGAAAATAAAGTAAATCAATCGGGAGACCCAAATTGGGTTGTCTACAGTATGCAAACAATACAAAACTCATACTAAGTCCATTCTCTCCGTATCTCGACTAACTTAGGCATCAGAAGGGCGATGGTGACAACCATGTCGGCGCCCATATTTTACCGTTTTTGTTTTGCATGTCATTGATCGAGCACACCGGAAACTGCTTCATCCATTGGAGGATCAGATGGACGGTTGAGGAACCCCTCCTCCGGAGGTGACCAAAAATCGCTTCATCAACTATATATGGAACTTGTTAGGAACCGAATTCCAAAACCCAATAATGACGCATATGGATTAGACAACAAAAAATCGCAAAACCCCTACAAGGCAGAATTAGGGTTTTACCTCAACTCCTGCGACACAAACTCTGGTTGACTTATTTCTTTATTGAACACAACAGACCCGATTCCTATATCCGATGAATTCCGCTCAATCGAATCTTACAATTTTTTGTCATGCGTATTCCCTTATACCTCAATCACGTAGCCAAGTGTGGACTTCTACGTAGTCCCCTTGTTCTCACTCTCACAGCCCACCTTTTTGTATTCTCAAAAAAATGTGTGTGATACCTAAAGAATATAACAACATATTGCTTCTATTTATAAGGCTAATGCAGAACCTAAAGAGAAATAATTTTGGGCTCTTTGTGCAAATTTCTAACGTACATGATAATTCCATTTATATAGAATAAAAATAAAGTACAAAGAGCCAAAACTCCATCGGTCCAAAAATACAAGGAAAATAACCAAAAAACCAAAAATACAATGGCAGTGTCGAAACCCAGGAGGAGGATGGAGAGTCCATGGAATCTAGAGTGGTAAGATTGTTCCCACTGCATAGGCCAGATGATGACCAGAAGCTCGGAGCTAGATCAGCCGCACACACCTTCACCGTCAAGTTTAGAGAGCTTGAAAAATCGTCGCATTCCCAAAACTCTGCACAAATAGTACTCTCACAAAAATCCTAGCTTTAAACCTCTCAACCCTGAAGTTGGAATTACTCCAAGTAATTTATCCTCTCCTACAACCGAAGTCCACAACCAAACAAATCATTTTTCGTGCTTTTAACCCACAAAAGCCATGAAGCCACGCTTTGATACCGAGCATTGAGGGAACAAGCAGTTGGGATAACTCCAATGGGTTAAATTGCACAATCGGTCCATTCCAAACTCTCTGTTTTCTGTTCTGGTGTAATGAGGAGTGGCGACCACCATAAACTTTGGGGCGGTCGTTAATTGTTGTATATGCATGTGGTAGTCGTTCAACCTTAAGTGACAATTACTAGTTTAGTGTGACGATCGCCAGTGCTTGTGGCGATCATTACTTTGTTTCCAGCGGTCGTTAGCAATTGTGACATTCGCCAAGGTTTCTAACGACCAAAGACTCTGCTACTGCTATTAACATGTTTTTCCCCTCCCATTTAGCCTTGTGCTTGCTTATTTCCTGTTCTCACATATATTTTGTGTAAAGGCTCATTCAATCAATACATGCAAAATCAGCTAAAGTGTATTAAACAAGTAGGGGCCAACCTTTTGGTTGGGCAAAAAGGGGTGTCTAACTCCTTCCCCACACCGTACCCATGAATTTCGAACTCAGAATCTCATCCCTTTTGGTTTCATGGTTCCTAAAACCAAATGGCGACTCTAATCACTTATCTTTCTTTATCGTGTGGAGACACCTCTAGTCATGGAAGTGTCCACGATGAATGAGTACACAACGAAGTACCTTAAACAAGTTGCGCACTCCTTCACTATTCAAACACCGTCCAAACTGTGTGGCAATGCCCCAAGGGGGAAACATCCACAGGTATTCGAACAACAAGAATTCTCGAAATATCAAACCGAAATCAGTCCATCTGTGAAGTTGAAGAGTGAGAGAGTGAGAGGGAGAGATTACGAGCCAATAGTGGGTGGCAAAATAGATGCCCGATGGGCTAATCCACTACCGGATCTGGAACCATACGATGCATCCATACATCTCGTAGCTTTACAAATTGGACGAGAAACAAAAGGAGAGTCACAAGAGGAGGAAAACAAAGGTCGCCGTGAAGAACACTTTGTGAGACTGAGTGAATCTCTCCATTGAATCGAAGGAGACTGTGATTTCCGACTTCTGCTAGGGTTTCTATTGCCATCATGATGGGAGAAATCCGAGTGGGTGAGAAAGAGAGAATGTGGAATGGTCGCACGTTCTACTAGGTTTCTAGTAAAGAAATGGAGCCAAAAAAGTGGAGGGAAAGTGGAATAATCCATAAATTAAGTAATCTGGCTTGATATTTTTAATATATTTGCAACCGTGCCTATTTTCGTCACAAATTGTACCTAATTTTCGATGGCCATGTGTAGCGGACGTAATAAGTCAATCTATACACACGGACGTAATAAGTCAATCTATTTGCATATGCTCCATGTCCCGTCCCAAAAGTTAAGGTTATTTGTAACGGGTTAGGTGTTGTCATTAATAAATCCATTTTTGCGACGGCAGTGAAAAGAGTACATAGAAGAATAAGGAAAGTAGACCAGCACACTACTTTTGTAGTGAGAGAGAGAAACAGAACAAGGGAAAAGCAGAAATTAATAGAGTAGAAGAAAGGTGGAGGGCAAACTTGTCAGAATACGTAAAACAATCGTGGCTCCAGCAATTATTGTCGTTACATTATAATCATCCTTTTTGTTTTTATGAAAATATAAATTTGTTTCTACTTTTAATTTTTTAAAAACAAAAAAAATTGAAAAGATTAGCAAACGCATTCATAATTTTTCTCTTTTTCTTTTGATTTTCCTTACCTTTTACAAATCTCATGGCAACATCTAATGATTCTTAAATCGCTTTTCAAATAAGTAATTAGATATTGATGTGTATCATATACATCAGCAAGTATCCAGATTTTACTTTAAAAATTCTCGTTTTCGGATACGGTAAGAATACAGCAGCGATAGAATACGGACATGAAAAACAGGATACTAGAAAAATAGGATATTAATTGGGATTACGGTACAGAATAAAACGTAATTTTTAAATTAAGGCTTTTAATCGCGGTCAATCTTTAAATAATTGACTAAAATTATGAGATGGGAGACATTAGACATGGTCGTTGTTTTCATTGCCTGCCGCCTCCGTAGGGGAGGCCGAGTCCCTGCAGTGCTTGATAAGCATTGGAAAAAGCAGCGCCTGAAACGTCTTTGCTTGCAAAACTTCTGTGATGCTCCCAAGTGGTATGAGAGCATCATACTCCCAATAAATTACAGCCTTTGGATTGAAAATAGATAAATCACAGCCCTTAGATCAAAACCAAAAACTAAAAATAGAGTGGTTTTGTTACAAAACGAGGTAGTTTCGACCTAAAAAACGGATGATTACTTACCACAGAATAAACAACACTTACCATTTGCTTAGGCAACACTTACCATTCACTAAGGCAGAACTTACTACACAAGTGTAGTAAGTTCTGCCTTAGTGAATGGTAAGTATTGCCTTAGTGAATGATAAGTGTTGTCTGTAATTCATTGGGAGTATGATGCTCCCATACCACTTGGGAGCATCATAGCCATTTCCCTTTGCTTGGGGCCTAGTTAGATAAGCCATTCGTTCACCTTTTGCTCCTCTTTTTATTGTATAGATTATTTTGACCATTAAAATATTACTTTTATGTTAAAGAGTTACCCTTTAAAATATTACTTTTTCTCTCTCCCTACCACTCTCTCATCCTCTCTTGTTCTTTACATATTATTAAACAGTTTTAGAAAAATTAAGTGCTCTAATTTATAATCTGTTTGAATTGGTGCAAAAATTTTATTTTTAAGATCATATTATTTTGCAGAATGATAATTAATTTTTGTTTCTAAGGCTCTCATAATTAATATATAAACAATCTAAAAAAATTAAATACTTCAATATTCAATCTTTTTGAACTTGTAACGCCCCGAATTTTGGGCACGTTAAATAGACATTTTTATTGAAAATCTAAATAGAGTCTGGCTCATTATTACACCATAACTCCCATGAGAGTACTTTTATTACATAAAGGGAGGGGAAAATAAGGTTCTTAATTACAACTCCATCTACTCCTCCATTCTAGCCAGCTCTTCGACTCCGAAAGCCTCCAATGTATACAGTTCTCCATGGTCATTGTAACAATCCTGATTTTTAGTAGGTATAAATTTCGTTAAAAATTTGAATTTTATTTTAATTTCCTTAATTTCCTTGTGGTTTGTCAAAATTTCATTTTTTGCCCTTCAAATTTGATTTCTTTGCGCTTTAGCCCACTTAGCAAGCCTAACTAGCTTTTGACCATCCGGTTAGAGTAATTAAACTAGGAAGCCACCTAGTTACTTTTTTCTAACCGCAAATGGACCGTTTTGCCCCTCTTGAAACTTTTGGACCTTTTAAACCCTAGACTAAGAATTTATTATTCTTTTTCTTTTAAATATTTTTGGTTTTATTCTTTGTCCATTGGACAATAAATGTTAGGAAAACTATTATCCATTGGATAATAGAACCCCATTTGTTTATATTAATTGTATATTTGGTCAAAGTACTAAGAATATTAAAAAGTAACTTTTTGATTACTTTAAAGTACCTTTTTGGATTATTTTATTATATAATCTCCCTAGCAACTATTATCCATTGGATAATAAAAGTTAGGGTGGTTATTATCCATTGGGTAAAAAGTTAAGTCTTTCACCTAGTACATAGGATTATTAATTTAGTCTTTCTTTTTAATTTCCATGTGACAAAGGTACACACTATTTTAATATAAAAGTTACCTAATTACTATTGTCCATTGGACAATAGAAGTTAGGGGATTTATTACCCAATGGGTAAAAGGCTTGATCTTTCAAAGTACCATTGGGATTATTAAATTAATCTTTTTCTTAAGCCCATGTGACAAAGTACTTACTATTTTATTAGAAAAGGTACTTAGTACCAAGATTTTGTTGTACCCTTTGATTGTTTTATATTAGGGAGTTGTTCTTCCTATTAGACATGTATATATTATACTAGTACATGGTTGATTAGTTAATTGCCTTAAGTACCATGTGCCAATTCATTTGTTTATTGGGCAAATCTTAGCCCTTAAATCTTTTGATCTCATGTACCAAAAGTTCATGTATCTTTCATATCTTTCTTGACCTTTATATATAGTGTACTAGAGAGAGGGAGAGAGAGGGAGAGGAGAGAGAGGCCGAAAGAGAGAGAGAGGAGAGAGAGAGAGAGAGAGAGAGGAAGGAAGGAGGAAAGAAAGAAGAAAGGGATTTGGTTGTACCTTCCATGACTTCCTACATCTTTCAAATACATGGATGAATCTTCCTTCCTAGCTAAGGAATTAACTCTCCATTATCCTCCATGTACTCCTTTGATTTGTTTAACACAATATCTTGTACTAATATTCTCCTTGCCCACCAAGTCTTGCAAGATCAAATCCAAAGGACCAAACTAGCCATGCAAGCCTAGGATTGGCCTTGATCTTTTTAGGATTCTTTGACAAGTGTCAAAGTGAGACTTAGAGAGAGAGAGAGAGGAGAGGGAGCCAAGCTTTGCCTATAAATAGAAGGCCATTCCAAGCCTTTCAACTCATACCTCAAGCATTTGCTCTTCCTTCTCTCTAAAAACCATTTCTGGGCAGCCTACTGTCCCTTCGGAAATCCCCAGTTTTCTCCTGTTTAGAGTAGTTTGTAGAACTAACTTCCTTCGGGAAAGTTGTAGAGCACTTCGAAACCTTGAAGTTAGACCCAAGAATAACCCCAATTGGTTAAGAAATGACAAAGATATTGTCATCCGAAGTTCAGTGAAAATCTCGGATTTTCATTTCCGAACAGCTTACTGTCACTTCCTTTTTCACCGTTTTTCTCCGACTTAAAGTAGTTTCTAGGATCAACTTCCTTCACGAAAGTTGTGGAGAATTTCTAGAGCTTCGATTTCGACCCAAGAATGATTGTATTCGGCCAAAGATTGACCGAGATACTGCCATCCGAAGTTCGGTCCAGATTGCGAGTTTTACCGCCCGTAGAATTTTCCAACTTGCTTATTCGGCCCCGACTAGTTTCGGATCAAGGTAGGATACCCTTACTCCATCCCTATGTATATATAGTTTATCTTGAATTACTTTTCATCTCTAGTATTTGTATTTGATCTTTAAGATGAATACGAGCATGCATATGTGAATTTCTTGTATTACATGTGATATAAAATAGAGTTGGATGACCTTGTTGAATGATTGACATTGTGTATGTGGAATGTCCTGCCGTGAAGTCTTTGCATGTAACGAAACATGAGAAACGAGAAAGTAGAAACATGGTACCTAGGGTGCGTTTAACAAGAAAGTTGTGTTTTTCCCGGTTGGAAATATTTTCGAAACTACGAAATGACCATTTCACGGGTATTACGTGATTATTGTGCGTTCCAATGGGAAACCGGAGCAGCGGAACCATTGTGAGGGTGTGTGCCAATGGGAAGCCGGAGCGGCGGAACCATTGTGCATTCCAATGGGAAACCGGAGCAGCGGAACCATTGTGAGAGTGTGTGCCAATGGGAACCCGGAGCCGCCGAACCATTGTGCGTTCCCATGGGAACCCGGAGCGGCGGAACCATTGTGAGGTATGGCTTGGTTATCCGTGGAGAGGAGCCAATGCAATTGTGTGCCAATGGGAACCCGGTGCGGCAGAACCATTGTGAGGATACTCGGGAACCCGGAACGGCGGAACCGAGGTTGGTGTGTAAGGCTTGGTTATCCATGGTACGGAGCCAATGCAAATGTTTTTGAAATGTTGTTTTGTACATGAAAATGGACACGGTCTATGACGAGTCGCGTAGGAGAAACTCTGAAATTTTGGACACCAACATTAGGTGATTAATGAACATGGATGTGTGATTGTTAGTGTTGTGGTGAATGTTTTGCTGTATAAGGTTGGTGGGTAAGAATTTCCTATTGAGCTTTCGTAACTCATAGTGTTACCTTTGGTGACTCTGACATATTGTATCGGTGGCGACACTGGTATAATGTGTCAGATTTTGTAGATGAACAGGGTGAGCTGTACACCTTGGAGGCATTCGGAGCCGAGGAGCTGACTAGGATGGAGAAACAAGAGGAGCCGTAGAGTAGGAACCTTAGTTTCCTTTTTTTATCCTATTTTGTATTTCAAAAGCTCTTACGAGAGTTATGATGTAATAACGAGTTGGACTCGCTTCATTTTTATAATAAAATGTTTATTTAACGTACCCAAAATTCGGGGCGTTACAGTCATCTAAAAAGTCTGACACATTATACCAACATCGCCACCAATATAATATGTCAGGGTCATCAAAGGTAACACCATGCGCTACGAGAGCTCAGCAGAATAATCCATATCCACTAACCCATAACTTACAAACAAAAGATCATAAAGTTAATGGTTTCCACATAGCACATGCATATTTCACAAAACAGCTTACAATAACACATCCACATTCACTATCCAAACTAACGTTTGTGTCCATAATTTTCTGTGTTTCTCCGACACGATTCATCGTAGATCGTGTCATCATTTTCACTTTTCTTTTTCTAAATCAACATTTTCAAAATCATTTTTAACACACCCAACCTTGGTTCCGCCGTTCCAGTCTCCCGAGTATCCTCACAGTGGTTCCACCGCACTGGGTTCCCATTAGCTCACAAAACATTGAATTTGGCTTTGGCTCCTCTCCACGGATAACCAATCCATAATTCAAAAGCCTCGATTCCGCCGCTCCGGGTTTCCGGGTATCCCACAATGGTTCCGCCGGTCCGGATTCCCATTTGGGTTTTCGAAAATCATTAAAACAATTGCGTTGGCTCCTCTTCGAGGATAACCAAACCACAATTCATCCCTCGGTTCTGCCACTCCAGGTTCTCGAGTATCTCCACAATGATTCCGCCGATCCTGGTTCTCATCGGATTTTTCGAAAACATTTTCACACACACACACACACCACACAGTGCGCTGCCAAGTCTGGCCCCATTGTGGTTTCAAAACTTATCTGGCCTATAACACACCCTAGGTGTCATGTTTCTACTTTCTCAATTTTTGTGTCTCGTTTTCATGCAAGACTCTGCGGTAGGACTTTTCATATAAATAATTGATGAAGCAACTTCGATAATAGCTTCGACCTGAGCCGGCAAAACAAAGCTAATAACTCGAGTCATCGGTATGGTGGCGTGCCAACCACCCTCCAATGCCTAATTTAGTAGAATACTTGTTGTAAAAGAATGGGGAATCTCTCTGTTGGAG
>BPLS01026759.1:14197-27832 GCA_019656275.1 Rhododendron kiyosumense
TTTTTCTTTTTGGGATAATACAGAGTGTAGATTTTGACAGATAAGCACATCTGTTGATTTTATTGCAATTATAAAGAGAACATATTTTGCATAGATAACCTTATTTGTTGGTCTTTTCAAAAGTTAAAATAATAAATTTAGACAAATAACATGTATAAGGTTATTTGTTTGTTTTGTGTGGCACACATAACATGTTTTAGTTAAAAAAAACCACATATAGTTAAACTTTTTTATATTGCCATATAGTAAAAAAAAAAATTGAAATACATATGTTGGTTTGGATATATCACCATATCTATTTGTATTATTGTGATTATATATAGTACGAAATTCAAATATATAATCTTATCTGTTTTCTTTTGAGATATTACAAACCATAAATTTAGATAGATAACCATATCTGTTGATTTTATTACGATTATACACAATACATAATTCGCATATCTAACATTATATGTTAATCTTTTTGTATAATACAAAATAGCTTTGGACAAATAAGCATATTTCTTGGTTTTATTGTGTTTATACAAAATACAAATTTTATAAAAATAACCTTATCTGTTTGTCTTTTTCAATAATACAGAGTATAAATTTTGACAGAGAAACACGTTTACTAATTTTATTGCGATTATAAAGAGTACATATTTTGCATAGATAACCAATATAAATTTAGATTCATGTCATGAAGATCTGACGGGTTTTTTACATGCTGGCTATCAGCTACCTAACGCACAACCCTCCTCCTTTATCCGGGCTTGGAACCGACTGGGAAATAAAGATAAGACTCTAAGCATGAACTAGGCGGAGTCTGTGTGCTTTGGTATATCTGTATTTGTATTATCTCAAAAATACTACCACCAAATAATGCAGTGTGTGAAATCTACTGTGTTGTGAGTGAGTCGGTATATTTATTTCATTATTTATGTGTTTGCAGCAAAATTGTTTGTGCCTTAAATTGAGCTGACAACACAGTAGATTTCTTTGTGTACAAAGTAGACTTCAATACAAAGATTTTAATATTCTTTTTAAAAAACAAGGTGCAGTACTGCACATTAGGCCCCTCAGTCAATCATTTCAAAGCCATTAAACTCCATAAACGCCGTTAAGGTTTCGGTTCTAGTGGGCTGAATAGGTCGTGAGGAGACAGTGATGGGGCTTCGACGACTTCACCGACGATTAAGAGGAGGAAGAGGTCGGCGAGGCTGGATATTCCGGTGATGTCATTTTTGGGGAGGAAGAGTGGAGATGCAGGCAACGGCGGCATCGAGGAGGTGGAGGTGGAGAGAGATGGGTGGTACTCGATGTATTGTAAGAGGCGGTGACTTTGGGCACCGGCAGTGGATCGGAGTGCGAAGACTGGAGTAACTGAAAAAGATTCAACTCAATTTGTATATCACGGGGCAATTTTGTCAATTTACGGATCTTAGACTATAAAATAAATTTGTTAATGGATCTTATACCTCACAATTACTTAGCGTGGGCTAAAGCTCATTTGGGGCTGTTCCATTTGTACTCTAGCCCAATTTTCTGTTGAAGACAACTATCAACTTGTGGAGATGTTTGGACAATTTGCAGATCAACAGGATGACATCCTTTGAAGTCTCGACTTTATTCACCTGAATGATGTCTTCATTTATGGACTTCGATTGCTTTTTAGTGGGAAATATAAGTGTTACATCATTAAGTAGACACTCATAATTTCCGTAAAAAATCTTCAATTCTTCCACAAATTGTTTCATCAGTCTTCCATCCCCTCAAATCCCATCATTTATGTTATTAATGAGATTAATTAATTCACCAAATTAGATTTTCATTTGAACTCAATTTAAAATCAACAAATTGGACAACAGTTTAAAAAAAGATTGACAGTAACCCCCTTGAGGATTTTGATGTAGAATGTAGACGGCTCTTGATCTCAACCATTGTGTTTTCGTGGAGCATGGGGAATGGGGATGACAGGAGTAGAGGTGACCAGAAGAGGCTCGGTGTGTGACGAGGGGGTTGTGGGATTTGGGAATCGTACGTCGGTGTGGTTGTCGGAGATGTTGGTTGTAGGTTGTCGGAGATGTTGGTTGTAGGATGTTTAAGACTTGTTAGGAGAAAGTGATTTGGAAATAGGAGAGGTGAATGGAACACTAATAAAACTTTCATTAAGCACTCAAGATTTTTCTTACACAAAATGGCTAGACATCATCCCTATTTATACTACTCAATGGATGTGACTAATATATATTTACTTTCTTACAACGATATTTTGTAGTAATTCAACATGTGACTATCTAGACTATTCCAAACTAATTTCTATTTAGATATTTGTAGAGTCTTCTACACAATCTTCTAGAGATTATTCTAGAGCATCGGGTTGCAGCGAATCTGTTCTGAGAATAAACGAAACCCGCTCGATGATCTTCTGCCTGCTTCTGCACAAATGAAGGACAAAATTATGGTATGTTGAATGGCCTGAATTCGGGTCTGTTTATGGACCTTGAAAGCACCCAATCGAATGGATTATGTCCCTAGCTTGCACCCTTTAATCTGTAGCACCCAATCGAATGGGTTATGTCCCTAGCTTGCATCCTTTAATCCATGAAGTTTAGATTAGAGATCCTATGGCACAGATCGCACCTATTAGAAACCAGTGCTGTAACCACCCACACCCAATCGGTTCACCCGAACAGGTACATGGCTGGCACCCACGTGCACCGTCTGCTACCGTGTGTGGACAAAACGTCACACATCCTACTATCACGCTCATGCACGCAGGTGTGTAAGGGGTGTTAGTATGTTAGTTCACAGGGGGGTTTCAGAGGTTATCTATAGCCCTAAATTCCAAACGTCTATGATGGGTTTGAACCCTAACCTCCTACATGAAGAGGACAAGAGCCCATTGGTGCTAAGCCACTAAGCTACAAAAGTGAACTGAGTAGATGTGCTCCTATATATAAGCCCCAAACTCTATATAGAAGCTTTCTAAGGAACAAAGAAGGTTTTGATAATACACCCAAAAGCAAACGCATTTTATTTTGACAAATCCCGACAATTCCCCATCATTTTCAGTGGAGGTGTCTCATGACTTAAACCATTCACCTAGTAAAAACACATCAAAGTTAGTGAGAAAGTATAGTAGACTTGTCTTTGAACTAGCGATCCTTAAATGACCAACCGAACACATCTCACGCACGCAATCGAAATCACACCACAGATTCAAATTAACACGAATATCAGAAATGGAAAGGACTTTGGCCGTTTGTTACTCGTGGTGGACGTGAAACCTTCTGTCTTTTTCACAACTCACAAGTATTTTGCAGTATGATAATATCAGAAATGGAAAGGACTTTAGCCCTTTGTTACTCGTGGTGGATGTGAAACCTTCTGCATGTATTTGTCACAAGTATCTTGCAGTACCAATATGGTGCCAAAATTGGGTGAAAATCCATTGGCCTCAATGAATCAGTGAACCTACCGATGTTCCTGACCGCTGGTTACGAAGAGCCGTATCAACAAATTCATTTAAAACCCAAAAATGGTTGGTTTTTTTCTAAAATCATGACGACATGGTAGTTTCTATACCTTCTGCTTCGGATTTCTTCCTTTCATAATCCGAAACTGATCCCACCAACCAAAACCTTATGCCGCGTGGTCGCACCATGAACCAGAGCCCCCTCTCAGCTACTTCTCACAAGCTTTTGCTTGCAGTAAGGGTAACCCAAAGGATTTTGCTCGTAGTGGAGTTGGTTAGGATTCTGACGATATGTTGCGGCCATATGAACTCCCGCGAGAAAAAAAAGATCCAAATCCTTGTTGAAGGAATTAAAGAAGTGTATTTGACATCCATAACTATGTTTCAGAAGCATTTGTGAAGATTTTGTTAACAAAACACAAAATTCAACCTATTAGTATTGAAGAAACAAGAAAAGAGTTAAAAGCCACTCTATTGATACAAACAGAACCAAAACCCACAAGCCAGTTCTAACTGCACATTTTCCCAACAAAAGAGAACACAATGGCTTGAAAAGCCCAATTGATCAACTACTCCTAGCACTTCTCTTCGGCACAAATCCCATTGACTTTCTCCATTTCTATACCAGATTTAGTTTTCGCAGGATTGAACCACACTGCACAAGCAAGATAAATCACAAAGTTCATGAAGCTAAGAATGGCCAAAAGCCAATAGAAACAATCGAGCTTCCCATAGTTTATATTATCCGCTAGCCACCCCTGCCCACCATGGTTTCCGGTCACCCTTTTCACCACGGAGACCAAGAAGCTACTGACGAAGAAGCCAAGCGATAGAGTGGTGAGGAACAGACCGGTGCTCATAGTTTTCATGCCTTTGGGTGATTGAGTTATGAAGAAATCGAGCTGCCCCGTGTATATGAAAGCTTCCCCAGACCCCACAAGGAAAAATTGTGGGATCAATAGGAACGCGCTTATAGGCAGGTTTGTTGTGTTGCGGGGGCCCAGGGCTCTGGCAACCGATAATCGCTTCGTTTCAGCTAGTGCTGCTGCCGCCATTCCCACCGTGGAGAGGGCAAGGCCTATGGCAATCCTTTGTAAATTGGTAAAACCTGTTGCAAAGAGATACCCAAACATGGAAAACTACCTCAGTTTTGATTTTTTAAAATCGTTCAAGCCCATTTTTTGACGATCACCTTTCATTTCTTACCCCTTGTGTGTGGATCATTCATGCGAAAAATCATTTTGGTTCGGTCATCATACCCTCATGATTTAATCATGCTTGTATGAAAGGAATGAGTGGTCTATTGTCACAAAATCATATTTTTCTTCCACTCCTCAAAACCACATTGTCAGACTAGCGATAATGCGTTTTCTTTCTTATGCAGTACAAGCTTAGGTTGGGCCATGCTGAAAATTAACGAGCTCCAAAATGTGTTGTGGACGATTTGGATGCATACCTGGGTTTCCGCTAGATTTTTTCCAGAGAGGCATGACCAGACGGTCGTAGACAGCCAGAGTGATCAGAATGGCTGCCACAAAGAAGACAGTGAAGGAGCCCGCCGGGATTTGGAAACCCCCAATTGATCTTTCCATGGTGGATGCTTGTTCCACTGAGAAAGTGATCATCTGCGCGTATGTTGTCCAAAATATGATGGTTGTAGCCCACACTGGTATTAGCCTGGCCACCATTTTCACTTCCTCCACCCTTGTAACTGAGCATAGCCTCCATGGATTTGGACTTGAAGCATTTCTTTCAAAATCCCCTTCCGCAACAATGGCAGCCTTGTCCAAGAAACTACAACAAGAAGCATGAAATCAAAGAGCTATGGGTTGAAATTGTTTGGAAAAACTTTCTAGAAACTTATTCGGTTGACCAAAAAAACTCACCGGAACTGATTGGTGTGATGGATTCTCGAATCCTCTGGAGAATTTTCATACAGCATGCCAAAATCATATGGAGTTTCCATCTTCCTCTTCCTGTTAGCCGCTACAACAACTTGCAAAATATGAACAATAGGGCTGCCCAAGCTTTTTTTGTACCTGTACCTTTTCGTCCCTGATAAGAATATCAATACGGCTATGAACATCGAGACAGAACATATCCCATATGCCCAACTTCTTCCAACTTCATCTTGTATATATACTAGCACTGTGACTGCCATTAGAGTTCCCATGCTTATGAAGAAGAAGAACCTGTTGAAGAAATATGCCTTCTGCGTCTTCTCCTTCTCGTCTTGGTCATCAAACTGATCTGTTCCGAATCCTGATACGCTCGATTTCAGTCCCCCTGTACCCAGTGCAATTATGTATAGAGATAGATATAGGATTCCCTTTTGGAATCCATTGGCCTGTTCGCAGTTGGTTGTGGTTTGGCCGTGACATGGAGGGGGACGTAGCTGCGGTAGCTTTGTTGTAATTGCCAATGATCCAGTGCCCTGAATTATCATCAATCATCATCAAAAGAACTGATTAGAGATTAGTCCAAAATGTACTCTACTGTGTTACTGTTAGGATGCTATCTAGGGAACAACTGAATTTTCTGAATTCGGTAACATGGACTCTTCAAAATGAATCAATTACGCGTGTCTGACACTTGACACTAGCCACTAGGACAAGAGTCAGGGATATGTGTCTTATACTTATGATCAAGCGCTCGTTGAGTAATTGCATTCAGCATTGGCATTATCAGGAAACATATTCATGGCACTCTTAACTATTTCAATAAAATGAGTAAAGGGCATAATTTAGGCTCAACATTATATAAACACCTTCATTCCCCAGAAAGATTACATGTAAAATGTATAATCGATCTTTTTTTCACGAGTCTGTGTACCCTTCAAGGTTTGACGAATGTGACCCCTAGATACCTGTATCCAAGTCCATATAACTTACTTGGTGATCGAGCATTTGAATGTCAATTCAAACTCAACATACGGACAAACACGGATTGCTATTTAATAGAATACTGCCTGAGTTTGGAAATTCTGGCATTCTTTTGCGTGTATTATGTTATATTGATTTGTTAATTGCTGGTTCTGTCATAAAAAGAACACTTACAAGGGTTTGGATTAGGGCAAAAATTGCAATAGTCTTGTATCTGCCCAGGAAAGAGTCTGCTAGAAAGCCTCCTAGCAAACACAGGATGAAAGAAGTGCCCATGAAATCAGTTACTATATTTGCTGAAGTAGCACTGGGCAGATGCATTGTTCCAGTCAAATATGTCACCAGGTTTACTGCTATGCCCATTGTTGAAAGCCTCTCACAGAGTTCAATCCCTGCCATGATATTCCTGATTAATTAGTTTACTGAAATTCCAAAGCAACAATGTAGTTGTTTTTTTTGTTATAACAATGTGTCCGGGGTAGTTTACGCGCCCCTTGACTAACCCTAAGGGACCATAAACCCACCGTCCACTAGTGGGGGCCCACTTGAAGCCGGAGCAAATGCTCCGTATAGACTAGTTCCAAAGGAGTTGATAGCACCTGATAGATTTCGAATATGAGTTCTTGTGAGGGAGCAAACTTGTAAGTCCCTAACCTTGACGGCTTGGTCAACCCCTCGAGATTAAAGCAACAATCTTGTTGATGAAGCAAGGTTTTAACTTTAGTTCCTCAATTTTCAGTTTAGTATTCCTGCTTATATCTGTTGGTAATTTCAGATGGATATGCTTTTGATTTTGAGCTCCTCAGATGGGTATAATTGGTACAGTAAGACTACGCCCACCGCTCAACATCTCACTATCTGTTTCGGCAATTAATGGTCCAAATTTAAAAAAAAAATACTTACGGGGAAGAGATTTTTAAAATCCGAACCATCCAAAGGTAAGATTGAGAGCGGTGAGGGGGAGCGGTGATTGTTGAGCGGTGCGCGTAGATTTTCTTGTACAAGAAAGTTGCTTCTTCTCTTTTAAAAAATCGGGTGATGTAACATGTGGAACATGGAAATAGCTTGATGATGTATCCTATCTAAAAGAGCCGTGACTTATTCACAGCTCCGCACACTAGTCTTTCAAAAGTATTTTAGACGATCCGGATTAAAAACAATCTATTAACGGTAATAGATAATCCAAATCGTCTAAAACACTTTTGAATGGCCGAGATTGAGCGCCGTAAACCTTATTCACGGCTCCTCCGTGAATAAGATTTTCTCATCCTATTTTATTTTTAGCCGTGACTTATTCACAGCTCCGCGCAATCTCAGTCTTTCAAAAGTATTTTAGACAATTCGGATTAAAAACAATCTATTAACGGTAATAAATAATCCAAATCGTCTAAAATACTTTTGGATGGTCGAAATTGAGCGTCGTAAACCTTATTTACGGCTCCTCCGTGAATAAGATTTTCTCATCCTATTTTATTTGTCCACTTTTTAATGTCCCAAATTATTTGTCCATCTTGAAAAATCAATTCCTTCTCTGTCTATAGTTGAAGTGCAGGTACCATCTAAATTCGAGTGCATTTCTAAAATCCCTAGTACTATCATAATTTAGAATATAATGATTGTGCTGCCCTAATTTTTAGAGATTGAAGAATGGGCAGACAAATAGGACAAGTGAGTTGTGTTTTTCACGGCTCAAATGGGTGGCCCAGAGAGTATATTCGGATTTCCCAATGAACTTCAAATGGGGAAAATTTTTAAGTGCCGAGCAGGTAACACGTGGTGCCCGCTCACGCATCCGAGCCGTCCATTTTGTTTTTGAACGGCTCATATTTGGAGAGAGAAAATGAGAGAGAAAGTGTTGGGGTGAGAGGAGAGAGAGAGTTTCAATCCAAGCCATCCAAACGTGTATCGGAAGGCTCGAATGCGCCGAGCAAGTACCACGTGAGTTACACCCGTTGGGTACTGAAAAATCTCTCGTCAAATGAAGAATGATGAACATTATCAAGATTAGGAGCACAAGGACCACACTTTGGTGGTCCCACTCCTCAATCATTACCGAAACAAACAGAAGCGCTTGAATTGACAAGATTAACACGATAAAAAACAAAAAGATTATTGAGAAGTAATTATTTCCTTCTTCTCGAAAAGTTGGTCCACTATAAATAAATAAATAAAAAAAGACGTATAATTTTTAAAAACAGTTACATATATAATTTTTAAAATTTTTAAACACTAGATTAAAAAACTCGTCAAGCTTTTTAATTTGGTATCAGGCCATTCTAAAAATGATGACCGAGATGAAGTACTTCATTTTTCTATCCGAAGAGTACATGTACTTTGTTTGGCTTCTATTCGAAACCTTCTGTTTGAAAAAGAGGGCCAAGTGCTTGGTGCTGAATCTATTACTACATAGGAATCCTGAAACCGATTCAAACCTGCATCAAGTGCCTATTTGTATATCATGTCCAGCTCCAGCAAAAAGTTGCAGAGGAAATCAAACATGCAGAATTAGTGTTCAAGTCCTTTTGGTTTTTTCCTACTTGAAAAAGGTGGGCTGAAGCGACTGGTATAGTAGTTGACCCTGTTTGAGGGTGACCATTGGAAAATCCGCCTGTCTTGAAATGTCCGGATTTGAGCCACAGGTGACCCGATTGGAAAGGAAATGCTTGTCCATCACCACATCGCGAGTGGACATCATGAGGCTACTACAACCCAACTATCTGATCTTAAGACAACTTGAACTCAAGACTGATGGGATGGGGAGGATTTTAACCTGGCTGCCTCAGCCACACCAACTACCGCCCCCGATGGTAATGTTCAAGTCGTTTTGTAAAACAAGTAACCTGCTTTTTACGAGAAAGAACCAATCTTTTTGAGCATTTCAGAGTTTCTGCCATTCCAAGCTGAAGCTTGCAATGTTTTGTGGCTTATAATGGATGGTGACAACTTAGTTTCTTGTTTACGTGCTAAATGCTATTTCTGGATAAAAATAGGTTACTTATGATTGGCAATGATAGCAGAGGAAAATGGAACAGAGACAAACCTAGGATCAGTGCTGCCGGAACCCACCCGCCGGTTGTAGTCCTATCTGCTGGGAACCCTTTGAAATCCACAGCATCGGCGACTGTCCGGCTCAGCTTACCCTCCTGATAAATAGACAGAAAAAAACAATAGTGATGTCTGACATTCGCTTATGTTCGTCGATCTATATTTGTTTACTTTGCGTCTTGATTCAGGCGCAAAATAAGCAAACTAGATCAGCAAAATGCTATAAGTAGGAAGCTCAATACTTACCATTTTGTCCAGAGTCTTTGTGAGGAATATATCGATCCTCCTCTCTTTTATGTTTCAGCTCTTGACACTCATAAGTACTGCTCTAGTGAGCTTCAAGCCCTTTTATAGGCAAACAGCTGAGACCTTGTCCAGATAAAATTTATCCCTACAGTTCGGGAAAATAACGGCCAATGACGTGTTTTGATAATTAATACCCACTAAAGACATTTTCAGTATTAACAAATGATCTTAGCTTGTTCTTGGCGGGTATTAATTATTGAAACACGTCCTGGGCGGTCATTTTCCCTAATTATTCAACGTTCCCGGATTAACCAGGTTGCCTAGCAACTCCCAATCATCTATGTAGCAACAAATAGGGCTGCAAATGAACCAAGCAGCTCGAGCTCAAGTTTCTGACTCATTTAGTAAACGAGTTGAGTGAAGCTCGGCTCAATTAAAGAAGCTCGTTTAATAAATGACTAAGCTTGGCTCGTTAAGACTCTAGCGAGCTTGAGCTCAAGTTTTGTGGCTCATTTAGTAAACGAGTTGATCGAGCTCAAACTCAACAAAGCTCGACTCATTAACAACAAATTATGCGATTGGAACATTATCAGAGCCCATTCCACTTTTGTTAAAAGTGGGTTTTTGAAAAAGAAGGTAAATTTCAAGGTCAAAAATCGTGTGTTTACGCAAATAATTTTTCTATTAATATGGGTCTTGTTTGATAGATCTCATTAAGATCTTTTAAATGGTGCAAAAAAAATTGAAAAATTATTTTTCATTTTCGTTATATTTGAGTTTGAAATTACTTTCTTTTTGAAAAAGAAGATTTGTAGAAAAAGCGGAATGGGGTCTATTCCTTTTTCTTAGGTGGTTGGAGACAAAGGAGTATTGACCCACATTGTGGGTGGCGTTCTTTTTTTTATAGGGTATTTCACGTGGCAATGTCACATGGTACCAGGCCCATAGGGACAAGATTTTGATAACAGTATGGAATACCCGGCCGCAAACAGTACTGAATCCGTGAAAAAAATAAAAATAAAAAACAGTACTGAACCCAAATTTCTAGTGAGATTAATAGTTAAAGGTGATCGATGATGATTTGTTGATTTGGATAGAAGGTACAAAATGAAAGAAATTGAATCTGGGATAGAATCTGTCATTCTCAGACCAATGTTGGATTGCAGATAGCCATTCATGCGATCCTAGATGTCCAAAAGTGTTTTAATAATTCGATTTTTTAAAAAAAAGTCCTTCTCGGGAAGAGTTTTTTTTAAATTGATCGAGAAGGAAATTGTTAGTTGAAATTAATTACTGCTCAATCGTAGATGCATGATTTTTAGGAATCTAAGAGAGCATCGCATTTCATTTCGATACATGATTGAGATAACACATTGGGAAACTTTTAATTTTCACATTTTAATTGTTTTTATTTGGTAAGAGAACCTAGATATTGTGTTTTAATTGTGTTGAGTATTTTACTTAAATGTTTTTCAACTCTTGAACATTGAACTTTTAAAATCTTGTTGCTCACACTGTGGCCCCATTGTGTATGAAATTTTAGTTCCATCTCTGTTTTTATAGGCAAAGAGTTGAGACCTTGTCCACATAAAATTTTTCCCTACACTAAGAGTCATTATTCAGCGTTCCCGGTTTAACCACATTGCCTAGCAACTCCCAACCATCTATGTAGGAATAAATTATGCAATTAGAACATTATCATTCACTTTTGTTATGTGGTTGGAAGACAAAGGATTAACCTATATTATGTTGCGGCGATCTTTTATTTGTGAAATTTACCACATGCTACTTCAGAAGTACTCAATAATTGGCCCTTCACTACCCCACAAGGGATAAGATTTCGATAACAGTATGGAGTACCCCTAAACACTGAACCGAAGTTTCTAGGCCTAATTTTGAGTTTTTTCTGCTAATTTATTAGAATTTTTTTTTCATGTATAGTGAGAATAAGAGTTCAAGGTGATGCTGATTTGTTGACTTGGATAGAAAGCAAAATGAAAGAAATGGAATCTGGGATAGAACCTGTCTTCTCAGCCGACTATTGTTGGATTGCAGAGAGCTGACTAATGTTGGATTGCATAGAGCCGTGAGATTTTAACTGTTCAAAAGTATTTTGATAGTTCGGTTTTTTTAAATAAAAAAAAATATCTTCCCCAAAAGAGCGTTTTCTAAATTTTAGAGCATTAAACGCAAAGATGAACAGTTGAGATGTAATTGCATATATAGGCCTCTCGGCTGTTGGATTGCAGAGGAGCCACGTCCTTCAGAATAGGATTGACAATACCATCCTCAATCTAACCTCCTTTTTTATGGTAGGATATTTTTCTAAATCTGTTTTCTCAGCCGACTAATGTTGAATTGCAACGAGCCGTTCATGAGATCCTAGTTGTTCAAAAATGTCTTAATAGTCCTTTTTTTTTTAGAAAAAAAACCCCCTTCCCGAGAAGAGTTTTTTAAAATTTTGAACTATTAAACGCAAAGATGAACAATTGAGATGTAACTGCGTATATAGGCCTTTCAACTGTTGGACTAGAGAGGAACCACGCCCTTTAAAATAGGATTGACAATACCATCCTCAATCTAACCTCTTTTTTTATGGTAGGATATTTTTCTGGACCTGTCTTCTTAGCCGACTAATATTGGATTGCAGAGAGCTGTTCATGAGATCCTAGCTGTTCAAAAATGTCTTAATTCCGGTTTTTTATTAAAAAAAAAAAAACCCCCCTTCCCGAGAAGAGTTTTTTAAAATTTTGAACAGTTAAACGCAAAGATGAATAATTGTGATGTAATTGCATATATAGACCTCTCAGCTGTTGGACTGAAAAGGAGCCGTGTCCTTCAAAATAGGATTGACAATGTCATCCTCAATCTAACCTCTACTTTTGTGGTAGGATGGTTTTCTGGGTTTTTGGAGGATGTGGTTTTGTGACCCACCCTGAGCTCTCGAGTAGTTTTCCTACCCCGACAAGGCTTTCCACTTTGAATTTTGCTTGGTTTTCCCTGCACGTACTGTCTCTGTATGGGCAGATCCGATGAGAACCAGAAAGTAAAGGAGGAGATTTTTTTATGTGACTTCAAATATAGGGGGCCCTATTTTGACATGAAAACCATGTTATTGGCATCACTAAAATAGAAATTTCAGTATTTCAGTTCACATACCAATATAAACTGTTGTCATGGTATGTTACGTAGACGGATCGATACTGGGTGCGGTTCAGATTCATCTAATTTTTCATTTTAAGTACGTAACGGAATATTTAGCAGTTTTGTACGTAGTTAATTTTCATTTTTCTAGCTTAAAATGGCGTTGAATAGTTATTTTATGTCCTTTTGTGCATATCGTAAGAGTCCTATGCATAGCTACTGAGAAATAGTATACTTGCTAAGTGGTCAACTAAGGCTCCGTTCTGCTGAAGTTTTTATTTTTTAAGTATTTATTTTTTGTTTTACGAGATAGATCATTCTCTCACAATACATATCTATCACCTCTGACTTAAAAAATAAGTACTTATTTTTAGTTAGTGAAAATTTGTCCGATGTGAATCTCATACTTATATCTCCAAGTCAAGTAGTATCTTATATGAGTATTTTATAGATTTTGAAGGATCCATGTAATATAACTTGGAATTTGGCTTGTCTCCAGTTCAAGAGGTGCGGTCCAAGCGATCGCAACCGTCGGATAATGTTTTTAATGGTTCAGATTTATTTTTAATCTTATCCGTTAATAAAAGACTTTTACCGGTAATAGATTTAACAAATTTGAACCATTAATTTTCAAGATGAACGATTTAAATTGAATCGCACAACCTTTTCTGCAGTTGACTACAGAGAAATCGGGTTCTATTAACTTGCCCGGATACAACCGATTCCGGGGATCCAGCCTGCAGGGATCAGAATGTGGTAGGAATAATACATGGAGCCAGCGCTATTCAAACCCAATTTGGCATAAAAAAATGACTCACTTAATTGGCTAGACAAGGAGTCCGCTTTCAAAATGGCTGA
>BPLS01026761.1:0-44306 GCA_019656275.1 Rhododendron kiyosumense
GGCAGTTTAAAGTGCCTCGAAAAGCTAGATTTAATGGGGCACTTGCTTGGAGATATAAAACTACAACGTTTTTGTAATCGACAATTTTTTTAAAAATCAGCTAGGGAATTTTGGGCACTTTTTAAAGGGCATTTTTACAAAACGGCCTCATCAAGTAGGTAACGAGGCACTTTTAAGTGCCGCAAAACAATTTCCTCACCAATTTTCCGTTATTTGCGAGGAAACAATTCCTTGCCAAACTTAACTTATTTTTTCGGCAAAGAAAAAAAATTCCCCCAAGCAAACACTGGAACAAGCCTATTGTGTTCCAATTTTCAGTTTGTGCAAGGACATGGGAGGGGTTGTGCATTGGAGTGAGTTGGGTTATGATTAACAATTCTACACAAATTTACCCTTCAAAAGGATTGTTTAATTGTGTTCTTGATGTCCACAGTTCTTTCCCTAAACCCTCTATTTTCCTTCCGAAACAGGTGGTAATTCCAAATGAATTGAAGGCGAAAAAGTTTTCCCACTATATGGAAAGGACAAACAGCTACCGCTCCACTTCTATTTTAGGACTTATTTACGACACTGTAGAAAAGTCATCCCAATCCAAAGACCTTCCAGCCAAAGGTGAGAGTTATGCAAATAGTCCTTGCACTTAAATTCCTTGATGATGATATTTTGGTCACGGGTTCCATCACTACACATCTACTTAATGGGACAAGATTGAGGTTGTGGATTTTTTTTGCTATGCCTTGAATGTCCTACAAAACATTACTGTTAGAGTGGATTATGATTTATAGTTTAATAGAATGACCTCTATGCACTAAACGTGATAGAGCTGTCTTTTCTCAAAATTGTGATTATGGTGACCTTATGAGATTAGAGTGGGTAAGGTAGAAGCTAGACCTGTACCGAGAGAATTGGTGGGTGGTGCCGCCACTGCCATCACATCGGTATTTTATATCCTCAGGCCAAGTTTGTTAGCTTATCGCTTTGTTAGGCAAAGTCTGTAAGCATTTAATTTCCTGCTATCCCAGAAGCCCATAATCTCACATGTTTTGTCTCCCTTTTTTATGTTGAATTTGAGGGCATAGATATAATCTTCTTTGAATGTCTTATTTGATAAGATTTCTATATGTCTTCCTCCGGTTGCAGTTATCCCAAATTTTGGTTGCAGTAGGCCAGAAGATGGCTAGTACTCTTGGAGTCAGTGCCACACTTTTCAATGCTCTAGCAAAGGTTGGTGAAGTTGTTCTTATGAACTGGTGTTACCTAAAGGTGCAGGCCACTATCATCCACTTGATTCATTCCATATTTCGTTTACACAAAAAATAAAAATACCATTGACAAGTTGAGTGCAGTGAGCAAATGCTGGCATGTAAATAGTGCACTCAATGTTGTAAATCCTGCACAACTAAAAGTAGACATTTTGTTTTGGGGGTTACCTTATTGTTGCATGTGTTCTTTGGTGGTCAGTGGTGTATGCTTTATGGGATAACAAACGTTATCTTTCCTTCATATGTGGAGGAAACAAATAGGCATGGATAATTTGCTAGTATAAATTTGATATTGCAGAATTTCAATATGATGATTTCTTATTGAATAATTTTGAGCTAATTAGCGTGACATTCATGTTCAAGTCCCAATCCTGTGGGATGAGCATTTGATGAGGCCTTACAGAAGCCTTAAGACTGTTGGCAATGCCATTGGTACTCCAATAGCATGACCTATTTCTATGGTATGTTTAATGCCCAAAATTGTCTATTTTTTTAATTCTTACTATAAAAAAATAGGTTTTTAAAACCGTGTACATGGTTTTTGTTTTGATCAAGTAGTGAAAGATCATGATGGATGCTTTATTGACTGAATGAGATCGCTTGGAAGATGCCTAGTAGACAGAGTTGTGTCATATGGATTTTGTTTTTATTGTGGTTGTTTTTTGATACCATGGCATCTGTCATGGTATTGTTCTAGTTTTTTTGTATTTGGATCCTTGTAAGTTTGTTGACTAGTAGTTTAATTTAATGACTATGGCTTATGTTGCATGGATATGGTTGGGGAAAAAAATTGAAATTAATTAATGTTTTATTTTATGGTGGTTGATTGATCGTGCAATACAAATGGGAAAAGAAAAAAAAAACCTCTTTAGAAGACACTCAAAAGTGCCGTGAAAGCTATGGATGGACGTTTGGGATTCATTATGGGTAATCCCTTTCTTGCCAAATATTCAGGCATCTCCCAACTTCATTTGTGGAATTCATATCTGTTTAAATGGACTATAAAAAGATTCTCATCAAGGCATGCCAGTATTGCAGTCCACGACAAGTGAATATATATCACCAATTTCAATTTTCGGTTGCCTCCCAATCCAAGGACATGTTTCTTATAGTGCAAAAAATTAACGCTCATGCAATGCAATCAAATAAACCGCTAACAGACTGGAGGGGCTAGGCCGCCACCTCAACTCAGCAAACAGAATATGCGAGGGGTTATGCCACCACCTCGGCTAAGCAATGCAATCAAATAAAACCAACTATACTAACTAAAAACAAACTCAATATTTAGCCTGGCTTCGTTACACCTCAGGTTTGGCATATAACTAGGTTAGAGGTATCCACCAATCTAAATACGAGCTACTAACCCATTAATTCATAGCAAAGAGGAAATTACGTACCGAATATTTGCCACCATCACCTCGATCACACATTGTCTCGTCCATGCATATGCCTCATCAACATGGCTTTGAGTTCATCAAATTCACGTTGCCTTTCCTCATCTCTTAGCCTTTGTTGCTCTTCCCGTTGTCTTTGCTCCTCCTGAAGCCGGTTTCGCTCCTCCTCCCACCGCCTTTCATTCTCCTCCCGTTCTCTTTGTCGCTCCTCGCGAAGTAACTCCAACTCAGATTGGACTTTCTGCAGCTCTTGCTGTGCTAAGTTGGAGCTGGATTGGGAAGAGAAGGATGAGGGCCTCGGGCCAACCCCAAATCCCCTTATGTAATACTTTGCTTTCCCAAGATGAATTCTTGAAAGTTCTTCGTCCGTCAGCGGACATCCTGATTGAGATGCCTCATCTCGCGTGGCCACCATCCCCGCCTGTCATTTGCAAAAAGAAGAAAAGAAACAACGAAAAATATAAGGAATAGACTAATTGAAAAAGAAAAAACAAAATGTCTACAAATATTAGATGCATACATGAATCTCGGCACATTGAGGATCGATCCATCCACCATCTCTTAATGTATGCGATGCTTGGTATGTCTCACATAAATCTGGCACCTTTCCATTAGGCTTGTCTGCCTAACATATTCAAATAACCATAGTTTGAATAGTTATCAAAATATCGATCACACATTGTCCTCTACCATGTGGAGTCTCAATAGAAACAATCATAGCAGTCAAATGTTTTTGCACTGACATAGGGGACGAGTCTATTGATATGCAATGATTAACAATTAAAAATCTTTCATCATGGATGCAGTGCAAGTAAGAACAAGGATGATTCAGGGGGACATAGTTTGACTTTGGATTACATGGCATAGATGGTATTTAAAAGGTCTTAACAATGCACAAAAAAATCTCACCTCAATGGTGATTGCAGCAGCAAATGATCGAGAACCCAAAGTACGCCCACGAGAAGCCACAGAGAAACCGTCTACCGGAGTATTTCTATTTTTTTTGCCAGCTATTTTACGGGGCTGAAAAAAATAATTTGTTAGATATATATATGTAGAATTGGAAATGTAACTCATACAACTATCTTATTAACCTGCCAATCTGGATCGTTGAATATATGATCAATCATATACTTCCAAGCATCCTGGCTTATGTCTCGGGTAAAAGGAAGTTGATATGGGTTTTTGCCATCTTCCTTCGTCTTTTCGTAATGATCCTTTGTCTTTTCGTAATGATCACTCATTCTCCATTTCCAGTCTTTATAGAGTAAGTTGGCTTTGCGTTTAAAAACTTGTTCAACTAACGGAGTGTATTCAACACCATTTTCAGTGACTTCAAATTTGTCCTAGAAGCATATAATAAGTGAAATTAATCCCTTACAATATTTCATCATTCACTAGAAATAATCACTATGCATAGTTTCACATTCTTACTCGTACGGCTTGTATTACGGCCCTTTTCACCTCATCATCAACCAAACTCCACGAATGGCAAAAACTATCAACAGTAGGGCAGCACATCCTCCTAATTTGTGACCCCAATTCGTTGGCCACTTTAGTTGCATTTACCCCGCAAAAAGTTCTCATTTCTTGTGTGACATAAACTCGGAGCCTCGTCCCGTCCTTGCCTTCAATCAGCCTTCTAACTCTTTTCCCAAGTGTAGGCCCCCGCACACGTCTTAAAGGTGCACCTGCAATTGAGATGCAAGAATAGTATAAAAGAAGAGAGAGATATACGCACTACTATACCAAAGAACAACCTTAATGCCTTTTCTTTTATGTTTGCTCTCAATTGTACTTTTAGGATTGTCAGAGAGAGATGTGCTTACCTACAACACTTGTACCTGTAGAAGGAGATGGAACAATCGAAGGAGTAGATGCCACAATAGGAGGAGGAACAGATGTTGTAGCTTTTGCAATTCCACGCGATTTGATAGAGTTTGAGGATGCGCTACTCTTTCGTGATCCAGGACCCATGATGCAATCTGTCAAACGGTGAAGCACTACTCCATTAGAAACAAGGATATAAAAGAAGTGAACTGAATTGAGACATGTATAGCAAGTGACAGATAATCAATAATAACGAAATGTTTCTTACCATCCCCTAACGAAATGTCTGATAAAAAAAATTGACGTCGCTTATGGACTAATGTAATAAAAAAAAATTCATCTATATCATCCCCCAAGCATGAATATACACATTAGACTCCTTAGATACCATAGACAAGTACAAAAGACACAAAAAAGTAGCAGTAGCAGCAAACGAGGTCAACCGAAAACAGTCTAGCAATCTTCACAATAAAATATGCCCACCATAAAAGCACAAAGATGCAAGAAGATGTGAGTAGTAGCAAAACAGCCACCAAATAGCAGAATCAGCAAAACAGCGAGAGCAGCAGGTAAGAGCAGCCACTACACGGGCCCCAAATGTTCACAAACAGGTTCAGAACATGCAGTGACAAACGGATCAGCAACAAACAGAACAGTTGCTGCTGCAATGGCAGCAGTCAACATAGCAAGAACCACATAATAGAGTAATGCAGTTAGAAGCAGAGGTAGCAGGATCAGAAGAGCCACCATATGACAGATAGCAGATAGCAGCATGGCCATGAGAGATAGCAGTAGAACAGCTAAGCATGAATATACACATTAAACTCCTAAGTGAACCAACCCATATTAACACAGCAAGGGACTTGACTTAGCTTCACAAAACACAGCCAACCATAGCAGAACAGAAGTGAACAGTACTAATCAAAACTGACAGCAGTAGAAATTGATGTTGCTTATGGACTAATGTAATAAGAATTCTTTCATCTATATCATCCCCTAAGCATGAATATACACATTAAACTCCTTAGATACCATAGACAAGTACAAAAGACACACCTGGCTCTATGTTAGGATCAAAAGACACACCATAGACAAGTACAAAAGACACTACTTAGTTTACCACCATGAGTACAAAAACATCAAATCTTGAAACATTAATGTTCTTTGTCAGGATCTATATCATAATCTTCTTCTTCTTCTTCTTCTTCTTCTTCTTCTTCTTCTTCTTCATTATCTTCTTCTTCTTCTTCTTCTTCTTCTTCTTCATCTCCACCCTCAGATTGTAAAACCACATCCTCGCTAATAACTGAAGGTTCAATGTCATTTCTCCACAAAGAGGTAACAGTGGGAAATTCGACAACAATTTCTGGAACCTCAGTAGTTGTGTCCTGCTGGAAAACTTCATTGGGAGCACTGCCGGTTTCCAAACTATCCATCTCTGGGACATTCCAGATTCCTCGACGTTGAATTCGTTCTACTACTTTCCAATTTTCACCAAACTTGGTATCTTTAATGTAGAATACTTGTTGGACTTGACTTGGTAATACAAATGAGTCATCTTTATACCATCGAGTCCTTGTATCAATGCTTTTGCAATGCTCATCAACTCGCATAGTTCTACTACTGCCAGTATTGTACCATTCACACTGAAACAAAACAACTCGATGATTGAACAAATAGGTCAACTCCCATACTTTGGTTAAAAAGCCGTAAAAGTCTATCGTATGTTGTTCATGCTCCCCTTCCACGACTACCCCACTATTCTGACTTGTATGTCGATTGTCATGTTCAATAGTATGGAATCGAACGCCATTAGAAATACACCCGGAATATGTGTCTATTAATGCATCAGGTCCATTGGCCAATGACCACAACTCATCAGTTGCTTCTGGAGACCCTTGCTTCCGCAATTCATTCATCTACATTAAAAAAAGTTCGTATTACGCTACACTAGATAAAAAATATTGCTTAATCTGAAACATGACTAATTCAATGTTCTATGCCTTACGTGCCCTTTGAACCATTGGGGAAACTCTTTGCGTTGTCTTTTTGCAATATCAATGGTATTGTCACCCTCCAACAAAGTCTTGTGTATCCTAGTTAACATGTAAGATTAATAATAATGATAAAACATCAACTCAATTTAGAATACATTTACGTAAATACGTACTCTCGATAAGGATCAACTTCAGGGCTATTGTATAAGACAAACCAATGAGCCATGTCTCGTTCGTTGACAGGTATATTAGGTGCTCTTTGGATTCGACCGAAGGGACGAACATTTTGATTGAATGCCGCTAACCCCAGTGTGCGCTCACCACCATCATCATTCCTTTCTACGCGGTTAAACACTGTTTCAATTCCATCGAGATACATAGAACAAAAAGTTGTACATTCTTTGGATATGTAAGCCTCCACAATTGAACCTTCGGGACGAGCTTTATTGGTTACAAATCGTTTCAGAACTCCAAGAAATCTATAAACAAAAAAAAAAAAAACCACTTTACTGTGTCATAAATACGACTATAAATAAATGACATAGTTAGTAGAATGGTCTCGCCATACCTCTCAATCGGGTACATCCATCGATATTGCACCGGCCCTCCAAGCCTAACCTCGCGAGGCAAGTGAATAGCTAAGTGTACCATAACGTCAAAGAAAGCGGAAGGGAATATCTTTTCAAGCTTGCAAAGTACAAGTACAATGTTCTCTTGAAGTTTATCCAAATCGTTCAGCTTCACTGTTCTTGAGCACAATTGTTGGTAGAAGTTACCGAACTCAAACAGCGCAGTCCCAATTTCCTTGTTCAAATAGCCACGCATCCCAATCGGGAGAATTCGTTGCAAAAGGACATGGCAATCATGACTTTTGAGGCCCGACAATTTACCACCATGAGTGTTCACGCATTTAGAGATGTTTGCTGCATAGCCATCAGGGTACTTGATAGATTTTAAGAAATCGCAAAAGCCTTCTCTCTCTTCCGGGGACAATGTGTACATGGCTGGAGGCTTCTCAAATGTCCCATTTGCACGCCTCTTTAGGTGCAACTCCTTTTGTATTTTCTGATCCTCCATATCCTTCCGCGCCTTTTCCGTATCCTTATTCTTTCCATCTATGCCCAAAGATGTCCCCACCAAATTGTCACAAACGTTCTTCTCTATGTGCATAGGATCAAGACTATGTCGGAGATTGAGAAAAGGAGCGTAAGGCAGCTCAAACAAAATGCTTTTCTTCCCCCAATTCAAATTGTTCTCATACTCATCCCTTTTTCTTTTCCTGCTCCTGTTTGGATGTTTTCCAAATGGCCGGTATGTCCCTAAATTAATTTGTTGTAATACTTCTTCGCCCGACAACTCCAAAGGTCTAGTCCTATCCTCAAATTTACCATTAAAGAGCTTGCTCCTTCGCCAAATATGGTGCTCGGGTAGAAAGCGACAAGCACCCAAATATCCAATCTTACTCCTTAATCTAATTGATGAGTTGTCCTCGTTGCAAATGGGACAAGCTAAATAACCCTTTGTAGACCACCCAGACAGTATGGCATATGCAGGTAAGTCATTGATGGTCCATAAAAAACATGCACGCATTATAAAATATTGTTCAGTGGAGGCATCATAAGTTCGCACACCATCCTTCCACAACACCTTCAACTCATCAACTAACGGGCGCAAGTAAACATCAATATCTCTTCCAATGGCCGATGGGCCAGGAATAAGTAACGACATGAAGAAAAAGGGCTCTTTCATGCACTTCCAAGGTGGGAGATTGTAAGGCACCATGATAACAGGCCACATGCTATATGACGTACTCATATTTCCAAAAGGATTGAAACCAGCAGTAGCCATTCCGAGCCTCACATTTCGCGGTTCAGCAGCAAAATCAGGAAAATGCGCATCGAAGTCCTTCCATTCCTGACCATCAGCCGGATGACGCAATTCCTCATCATCTACACGTTTGTCTTTGTGCCATCTCATATCAGGAGCCGTTTTCTTACAATAATATAGCCTTTGTAGTCTCGGAGTCAATGGTAAGTACCGCAATATCTTGTGGGGTATCTTCTTACCCGTTCCATCGTTCACTTTGTACCTAGGCTCGTTACATGTAGGGCAATTTTCCAAATTTGCATTTTCCTTCCAAAATAGTGCACAGTCATATTTGCATGCATGAATAGGAATATATCCCAAACCCAAATCCCTCAAGAATTTCTTAGCATCATAAATATTCCACGGAATAGTACTCTCAATCTCACGGTCTACAGGTAGCATCTCTTTAATAATCTTCATAATCATGTCGAACGTCTCATTGCCCAACCTCTTAAACACTTTAACATGAAGCATCTTAACAACGAATGCTAACACTGTCTTTGCACAACCAGGATAAGCTTTACATTGAGCAGCATTGAACAGCTTCTCAAAATTCCGCACATTTTCCCTCTCAAGATTAGGCAATCCATCGACATCATCATCCAAGATGCCACCAACAATAGACTGTTCCAACATATCACGCAATTGGTTGTCATCCTCAGGGACCTCCCGTTCTGTTTCATCCCCAATACCTTCATTGTGTTCGTGATAGTCGTCATATTGTGTTTGAGGCTGACGTGCAGGAACAGGTTCCCCATGGTACACCCAAGTCTTATAAGAAGAGTCGATTCCTTTTAGTATCAAATGGATCCTAACAACATTACTGCTAAGTGTTTTGCTATTTAGACAATCAATACATGGACACCGAATCTTATCTTGTGCTCCTGAATTGGCCATCGCAAATTCTATGAAAGATTCCACCCCTTGTTTATACTGCTCTGACCACCTATTTTTTATCGCCATCCAATCCTTATCCATTTCTTATGACCTATAAATAATTTTAAAGGTTATATAAGTCAATGTTCATGATAGAGTAATGAAACATGGTGGTTTGGAAGCATGCAACTACAGTGATAATATTGTTAAGATAAAAATTAAAAAAAAAATTCGTATATGCGCTACTATGACGATCTGATACAAGAATAGGTTGAAAATGAGCAATATTGGCATATAAAACATGCAGAAAGGTAATCATGCTCAATCATGCTCTCATTCTCAATCATGCTCATAAATATACCTTACAGGTATGGAGGCAAAAAGTAAATCTACTAGAATTCTTCATCTAACTTGTGTTTTGGGTCAAACAAGAACCGCATGTGCAGATATTACTTTACTCTACACTAAGAAGAAAACATACAAAGACAAAATGACAAGAATATGCGAACATGCCATCTTGACATGAAAAACAACTCCCATAACAGAAAATAGCAGCAGCACCCGTAGGAAAACAGCAGTAGCATCAACAAAATAGCAACAGTGGCAGTATAGGCAGCCACAATACAGGTCAGCAGCAGCTTTAATTCCATATTTTCAAGTTCCAAGCATATGATGTATAACAGCTAACACAGCTTGAATTAAGCAATTAATACTCCTAATACTCGCCTCATTAGAAGTTGGAATTGGGTTTTTATTTCAGAAAATTCGTATATCATATGAATATGCATAACTATGTTTGAACCAAGTTGAATCTGTCCTGTTTTTGACGAATTTTTTTCATTGACACGCTGACCATGTAATTTTTTGGTAATTTTACTGCAGATGCCTCTGTGTGTGTAGCTTATGTTGTAAAAATTTCAGAATTTTCTGATAACTGTGGAAAAAGATAAAAATCATAAACCGAGCTGCTGTCAGATTCGCATATGTGCTGACAGCACAGACACATCTTGAAGAAACGGTCATATCTTCTAGCTCGGGTATCGGTTTTACGCACCGTTTCTTGATTCTGAAACTAGACTTACATACCTTTCTGAATATATAAGGTTTGTGCCTTAGTTCCTTCTAGGCAAAATCAGTTTTTGTTCCAAAGTTGATGTTTGATAATTCTGGAATTTTGGGTAGCTTTTGAAGCTGTGTTTTTCATCAAATTTATCGTAGTTGAGTGTGTTACTGACTATGGGTTCGCATGAGTCTTAAACATCGATCAATTGGTGATGTTTTGGTGTTAGAATCATTGGAAAATATTGAGTAGGTGATTTTTAATGAGCTTTTGACCGCAGACTGTTCTGTTGGAAACTGTGATTTTTGCTTCAATTGTGTAACTTCTGTTGAGCGTATTTTGGTCATTTGGACTCTGATTAGGGTAAATTTTATATCGAGATTGATGTTCTGAGAGTGTACTTTCTAATGGTCGTAATCTCGAAGTCTAACTCTGGACCTATGGAATGCTATAGTCAGAAATCATTTGGTGGTTCTGTTGTGAGATTCTTGGTTTGGGGTGCGAATTAGTGAACTTATGTTGGCACATATGTCAAGGACATTCAGAAGCCTCTTTTAATCTCAAAGGAAGAAGGATAGCAAAATACCAACCTAAAACCTAAAGAGGAGCAAAAACATTCTTGTCCAAAACATAAAAACTTACAATCCTAAAAACATGCCAGAGTCAACACTGAGATACAAAAGCATAAGTAATAGCAGCAACTAGCTAAAAGGATGGCCTAGCCTGCATGATTGTTAGCACTAGCATACAAGGATGGCCTAGCAACAGAAGCAAAAAAAACATACGAGATCATTGCATTCAAGGTATTTCACTCTCAGAGCTCTGGCCATCTGATTTTTCTTCTTGATTATTATTGCATAAATCATAAGGGTTCTTGCTGGTTGTATTGTTATTGCAGGTTCCTAGCACATAGATTGACAAATCCACTCCCAAAGTTCTTCTCACGAGGATTACCAGTTTACCAAAAAAAAACTAGTTGCATGTAGATTGAAAGCAAAACATAAAAGTAGCAATGCAAATGTAATTCCCAGAACTAATCAAGTTAGCACTCAAAATCCAAATAGGCCTTACGAGATTATCCTAGCATTATTGCTATTTTATAATCTTGAAACTCCAAAAACTCTAAAAAAAACACACCTATAAATTGGCAGCTATAAAGAGCAAAGTTTCGTCCATGCGCCCTAGGATCATCTATTCACGCATCTACTCTTCGAGAATCTTGACTCTATATCATCCCCTAAGCATGAATATACACATTAGACTCCTTAGATACCATAGACAAGTACAAAAGACACACCATAGACAAGTACATAAGATACTACTTAGTTTACCACCATTAGTACAAAAATGGCTCCTTTACTCATAATGGTCAACTAAGAAAACTAAAAGAAATGGCTCACCATGGGTTTCCTCTTTTTAAACCAATTTTGCAAACCTGTTGAATTAAATTAAAACTTACCCTCTCCAAAAATGAGAACCAACACTTGGTGAGCATTAACATCGAGAGATGTATAGAGGCAATCCTCTTTTTCTTTTCTTTTAAAACTGTTCCCTATCTCCTGGCCTTTTTTTTTTTTTTTTCCCTTTCTCCCTTTTTACCCTTTTCAGAGGCATGTCTTAATTTCCCTTTCCTGGGCATTAGTCATGCAAGCAAAAAACACCTCCCCTCACCACTCACGTGCACCACCACAAACTCACATAGTGACACCAAAACCTTAACATGCAAACTGACCTTAAGTATCATCAACGCCCTTAAATTTTAACCCAATTTCTTTTGAATCCCAAATAATACTCCACGATCTTTAAACCCGTTTTAATTTTCATGTGATATTTATCTTCTTTAATTTCACCCAATCTCAAAATGCACAATAACGAATGACTCAGGTCTCACATTCTCTCAGAGTCACCAAAATAAAAGTGAAAAAACCAAATACAACAATAATGCATTTTTTTCTTCTCCACCTTCAACCCTCCAGGGTTTCAATTCTTTCGAAACCCCGTTCATCCCGTCACTGCAACAAAAACACCCAACAGAGCCTAGAACTACTTAATGCAACCACAAATGGAACCAGTCATAATAAAGTGCATACTGCAGGATAGTTGAATACTAAGAGTGTGTATTTAACAATGTGAGGCCTTCCAGCATATGGTAGATGTTTTTCCCCCCATCCTGTAAGTCTAGAACAATCTACGCCGAACAAAGCTAAGGTTTGCAATCAGCTACAAAAAATTGCGATGAACAAGTGACACCCCAAGGTACGTAAAAGGGAGAGACCCAATTTGAAAACCTAACTGTCTACTAAGACTTCGAATTCTTAGAAGCTTCCCCAACCCAAAATTCAACCAATTTCAGCAAATGGGTCGCCGATTTTCGATCCGAATCTTGCAATTTCGCATTGAAAATTAAGGGACAAAATTAATTCACATTGAAAACGAGTTTTTCGAGTTGAAAAGATGGAAGCCTATTTACCTTATCAAAGCTCCGTTCTCGGTCGAAGGGAGAAGTTTTGACTCTCTGAACTGCACAGTAGATTTTGAATGTGAAAAATTCTATAGCCACCATTGCAATACCCTTGCAAGAAACGAGAGAGAGAGAGAGAGAGAGAGAGAGAGAGAGAGAGAGAGAGAGAGTTAAGAGGTAGACATGAGATGTGAAGGCACGGCCGGACTCCTCCACGCTCAAATTCACTTCTTCTTAAGGGGAGAGCCGGAGAGGGAGGCGGTGATGGCAGGGGTCAGGTGTGGAAACTGAGATGGCAATGGTGGGCGGCGAGAGAGAGCTAGGTAAATGACGAAGTGAGGCGCAGGGGGGATTGTAAGGGGGGTTTAGCTCAGGTGTGGAAATTGGTGCCGAAACCCGCCTTTTTTTCCCGTGAAAATTGAAATTCCCGGAAAAATTTTAATCTTCTCCGACCAAAATTGATTTAATCGGCAAATGTCTTATTGCAGAATTTAGGAAAAATATTTACTGTGCTCTAATTGAGTCAATATTGCATAAAAACTCTAAAATTTATCACCACGAATGTTTTTACAATGCTCAATCCGAATCGTTAGAATTTTACATCTTATCGATTATAGCATTGCCACCAAAATTGGAGATCTATTAATATCAGCAACCATGTGATTGGAAGACTTCTGCTGCGTCGAGAATCATTAAAGTCTTATAGCACACCACCCGAGTCCTACTTGTGGTCTTTTTTGGCGATCAGAACCATCTATTGTTTATTGATTATAGGTTTGATCATTCTTACCCAAATTATAGTTGATCACTTTTCGTTAGACAATTGATCAAATGAAAAATGCTACTTTTCTAATGAGTTCATGTCTCGATAAAGGAACTTTTTTAAACCTGATCGAACCACAAATTTACAAGAATGAGCTAACCAACAAGTACAACAATATCAACGGTATCGATCATCACGATTGTCTCACGATCATGTGGCTACTGCAACAATGAATACAACACAAGACTTAGTTGGCTATCAAGTAGATAAGAAGTATAGATTTTAAAGCTAGATACCAAGTCATTTTTTATATTGCTCCGTCTGAACCGTTAGAATTTAACGTCTTACTGATTATAGAATTACCACCAAAATCAGAGATCATTTGATACCACCCACCATGTGATCGAAAGACATTTAATGCATTCAGAGGCGTTTTAAGTGTTATAGTGTACTTCTCGACTCTGCCCGAGGTCTTTTCTGGCAATCGAAACCATCTATCTTTGAGGTAATACAAAATAGATAATTTGTACTAAGAATGAAGTTTACTGTATATGGATAGACATTAGATCGCCAACAAAATTCTTCTTATTTTGAAATTTTTGTGTCGATGAAGAGCTTTCTAAACCCGCTCGAGCCAAACCTTCATGAGAATCTTTTGATTACGAAGGGAAAAAAAAAAGAACGGTTTCAATCAAAAAGTTTGCGTAGTGCTCAATGTATTCGGAACAAATATTGATATCTTAACCCATTGGCAAAAAAATTAATTTCCTTTATTGATTTTTTTAAGGAAAATTTTTGTCCCAAACCAAACTATTGCTTTGTCAAAAATCGTGATCAATGTATCCCGACTAAATATAATTTTAGTCGGCATTTAATATAATTTACCGACTAAATATTTAGTCGGCATATTTATATAATTTATTGGTGTTTCAAGTTTTTTGGAAAAATAGATATTCCCCGACTAAATATGGTTTTAGTCGGTATTAATTAGAATTTTCCGACTAAAATATTTAGTCGGCACATTCATTTCATTTATTGATTTTTTAATTTCGAACGAAAATAGATATTCCCCGACTAAATATGGTTTTAGTCGGAATTTATTTACATTTCCGACTAAAATCTTTAGTCGGTAAGTTCATTTCATTTATTGGTTTTTTAATTTCGGGCAAAAATAGATTTTCCCCGACTAAATATGGTTTTAGTCGGAATTTATTAATATTTCCCGACTAAAATTTATTTAGTCGGTGTTAGAATTTACATTTACCGATTAAAACAAGTTTAGTTGGAAATGGTTCGACTCTTGGTGACTAAATGCTATTTAGTCGGGAATTTTAGTCGGCAATTGTGTAATTTCTTGTAGTGGATATTTCAATTTACTGGTTCATTAGTGGTTACTCCTATATTGGCCAAGTGATCAATGTTAACCATAAAGACTGTTACTCCTTCATTTGTCAAGTGATCAGTGTTAACTATCAAATAACTATTTTTGAAATTTGCTAATTATTTAATTTGAAGTATTGAAATAGATAAGTTCGTGGTTAAGCAATTAAACAAATTAGTCAGCATACTTTAGGCAATTGTATTAATTTTCATTAATCACTATCAATGACTATCATTGTTAACTACCACACCTGCCAAATATGATTTTAATCGATTCAAATTGTCAGATCAATTAGTTGAATATATAACCAGATAAATCAATTACAAATGAATCAATCCTTGTTGATTGATTGCTGCCAAGTATATTAGTATCAACACTATTAGTTGTTAGATTTGCAAATTATATCATATTGATCACTATAAACCATATTAATGAAATTGAATAGCCTAATTTCATTAAATACTACCATAAATTCAATTGAGAATTCTACAAAATTATTCAATAGTTATTAAGCAAAATAATATTTATTGTTCAATTTTGTTGTAACAATCAACTTATAGCATTATTTTATAATATATATTAACTAAATTTGTAAGCTATCAAATTATTAAATGAATATCTTATTTTTTCCATAATATTTAAAAGTAAGTTATTCAAATATATCTATAATAAATGATTATTTAAAAATAAATTAATTAAATACATTTAGAATGTCATTTGAAAATTTTTTGTCAATTTTTTTTTGTTTTTAGATAATTCTCATAATTGTATTTTCATAACAATTAAAATTTTAAACTAGATTTATAAACGAACAACATTTTTTAGGTTTTCCGCTACCCAATTCTTAGCAAAAAAGCAAAATATATGGTGTATAGAGATTAAAGTGGTGTGAATATATAAATCCCCAAAATCTCCAAATTTTTCGGCCAAAAAATAGGGTACTTTTTTTTTATTTTACTTAATGGTAACTTGTTATCTGACCAATTGGTTGTAGTAAGTGTTACCTGTTTGTGTGGTAAGTTTTATCTTATACGATGGTAAGTGTTGCCTTAATCAATGATAAATGTTGTCTGTTTTTGTGATAAGTAATTCTTTGTTTTTTTTTTTTTAAAACCACCTCGTTTTTAACAAAATCACCCTACTTTTAGTTTTTGATTTTAATCCAAGGGTTATGATTTATCTATTTTTTATCCAAGAGCTGTAATTCATTGAGAGTACTATACTGCTCTCGTACCACTTGAAAGCATCACGTAAGTTTTGGGGATTCCAGAAATCCATAGTTGCTGCCCAAATCTTCAACAAAGGCTGCAGCAGCCAGCAGCCCATGTGCATCAGCCACAAGGATGAATTTCCAACAGATGCTTCTCTCTCCTTTTATTTTAATACTTTCTTTCTTTTTTCTTTTTCTAAATTCTAGCCGTCCAAAAACGCAATGAACGGTTCAGATGTGCCGAACGAACTCCACGTTGTAACAACCCTTCACTGAAATTTTCCGTACCGACCAGAAAGTTTGTAGAGATTGGAGAATTCCTTGAGTTGAGGAAGATTTACGTTTGAACACTGCCACCTCCAGCTTACACAAAGGATACTCAAAATTCAACTTCCAAGCATTTCACCCTCAAATCTCATTCCCAGTGGAAGAACAAAGGATAATATTCAAAATCCACCCACCCATCTCATTCATTCTTCTTCTCCGTCAAAACTCAATCTCGATCCTCCAAAATCAATGGCGGAACAAAACCCAAAATCCAAAACAATCCCACCCCACGTGAAAGCCATTGCGGGCTCAATTGGAGGCATGGTGGAAGCCTGTTGTCTACAGCCCATCGACGTCATCAAAACCCGGTTGCAACTCGACCGGTCCGGCTCGTACAGGGGTATAATCCACTGCGGCACCACCATCGTTCGGACGGAGGGCGTGCGGGCTCTGTGGAAGGGCTTGACGCCTTTCGCGACCCACCTGACGCTCAAGTACGCGCTCCGGATGAGTTCGAATGCTGTTCTCCAGACCGCGTTTAGGGACCCGCGCACGGGGGAGCTCAGCCACGGTGCGAGGGTTCTCTCTGGGTTTGGCGCCGGCGTGATTGAAGCTCTCGTCATTGTCACGCCGTTTGAGGTTAGTGTGAACTTCATTGGTTAGTTATTATTAGTAGTTTATTTTCATTGGCATTATTGGTTATTTGTGTGAACTTCATTGCCTTTTTGTTGTATAAATTGTTGTGTTAGTAGACTTTCCTAGCCACGTAATGCCCATATTTGAACGCAAGCAAAAGCGGGACCGATTCGGTTCACTTGTTATTTCATTATTAATAAGCAATGAAAATTAATTTTTACACTCTCCAAGCAAATAAGCAATTGGCTTGTTGAGTGGGTGGCCGCTAATCTGCTGAATTGTCATTGCTGAGTGCATATTGTAGACAAATACAATAAGGGTTTTGTTAATATGTGCTCCTAAGGCATATGTTAATTAGGGGTGAGCAAAAAATCTGTCAAATCGTGAATTCAGTTCAAACCAATCTAAACCGGAGGGTTTGGTTTGGGTTTTTAGTAGTTTGGTTTAGTCATGGTTTAAAAAAATTAGAAACCGCGTTATATGGTTTGATTTATGGATTCACGTTTACGGTTATGGTTCCAAACCGATCTGAACTGTATAATACACATATATATATATATATATATATATAAATTAATTATGATTCACCCAATAAATATGGGTGCTTTTAGTTAACTACTTTATTAATTTATTGATCCCATTAAATTTACTGTCAAGATAATGATATGAGCCTTGATGTAAAGTGATATCACAAGTTGGTTTCTACCATGCTGCTACTATTGCCCTTTTGCTACCTCATTTCAATTCAATAGTTTTAGAAATTATTTTTGGCCTTTTATTTGGTTAAATCATCTTAAGATGTTTAGTAGTTGGTATTCTTAGTTGGTTCATTTTAGTGACTTACCAGCATTTTATTTTCTCTTAGTTTAAGACTTGAGCCAATTTTTGGTATCCTACTCTTAATTAGTTGGTTAATATTAGTGTGTTTTAATAATTTGAATGGAATTGGTTTAAATATATGTATTTTTTTAATTTATCTTCATAATCTTAAGTACTTTAAATATTTTTTGAAGACAATAACTTAGTTCAAAACAAACCGTGGTTTAAAACTAAAACCGAACCGTATTTAAATGGTTTGGATTGGTTTGGTTTTATGTCCTTTGTGGGTTTGTTTGGTTCTCCAAATTCATAATCCGTAAATATTGGTTTGGTTCTTGGTTTAGTATGAAACTGAACCAATCCGGACCATACTCACCCCTAATGTTAATGCTCTATAAATGAAACCAACTAACCCCATTAATATAGGAAATAGTGACTCTAATTGCAATATTGGGCAAACTGAGAAACTTGTTTGATGAGACTAAAATACCCTTTACTTCCTACCGCCCTCCATTCATTTTTAATTTATCTCTACAATCCTCATTTTTAATTTATCTCTATAATTCTCAACTTTCCTACTAGTCTTTTCATTGTTTTCAACCTGTGCGTGGAAACAATTTTTTTTTTTTTCATTTTTCCCTTTTGATAAATATAAAAGAGATCCACGCAATTCCTTTGCTGGAAGAAAACTCATTTTTGTAATTTATGTTCAGATTTTCATCGTTATTTTCAAATTAATCAATCTTCACAACATTTGGACCGGAGTTGAAAATTTTTATATATGACTGACTACATTGTAGACAAAAAAAAATACTAGTTATTTGATATTTTTTCATCTTTTGTAGTGAACCTTTTTTTTGCTTTTAATTATAATTTTTTCTTTTCAGACTCATCCCGTGACAGATGATTAATTTAAAAAATAAAACGTGAATTTAGCGGAAATTCAGAAAGGATGACAAAAATACCAAAAATAAGCATGAACCCACCCTGAGAATAGGCACGTTGATACAACAGAGGATCGTTATGTATTCATGTAATAATAAAAATCAAACACAATGCTTAGCAAAAAAAAAAAAAAAATCAAACAAAATAAAATAGCTTCTCTCTGTATCGTGCAATTGCCCGTTAGAGTTGAAAAGGTTAGCAGGAAAGTTGAAAGGACAAAGATTTATAGAGGGGAAAAAAAATGATTGGAGGGCAGTAGAAAGTAAAGGGTATTTTGGTCTCATCAAACAAGTTTCTCACTTTGCCCAATATTGCAATTACTGTCACTATTCCTATACTAGTGGGGTTAATTAGTTTCATTAATAGAGCCTTAACATGTGCCTCGGGGCACATGTTAACAAAACCCATTAAACAATTACAACAAGCAAATTAATCAGTCACTGGTTGCCAAACTAGTTTTCGTATTGCTTCGTAATTGCAACTGTAGCAAACGAGTAATATGGGAGAGATGCCCCTCTTCACATCTAAACCTCCTAATTGCAGGTGGTTAAAATACGACTGCAGCAGCAAAGAGGATTAACTCGCGAGTTGTTAAAGTACAAGGGCCCCGTAGACTGTGCTCGTACGATCATCCGTGAAGAAGGTCTTCGTGGGCTCTGGGCGGGTGCCGCCCCAACCGTCATGCGCAATGGGATAAGCCAGGCTGCCATGTTTACAGCTAAGAATGCTTTTGACAGAGTCTTGTGGGATAAACAAGAAGGCGATGGAAAAGTCCTCCAACCATGGCAGTCGATGATAGCGGGATTTCTAGCTGGAGTGGCGGGTCCCGTGTGCACTGGCCCTTTTGATGTAGTGAAAACTAGGTTAATGGCCCAGAGCCGATCCAGAGGAGAGGTGAAGTACAAAGGGATGGTTCATGCCATTGTGACAATATACAAAGAGGAACGGTTTAGGGCCTTGTGGAAGGGACTGCTTCCTCGGCTGATGAGGATCCCACCGGGGCAGGCCATCACGTGGACCGTGGCTGACCAGGTGACTGGATTCTATGAGAGGAGATATATACACAATTTGCCATCCTAGATACCGCTGGTGCGTTTTCTAACAAAAGGTACGGCTGTTTCCAATAATTTCAATTGTACAATAGAAATAAGACAAGCTAGTTTGGGAGAAAATTCAATATCTTAAAGAGCAAATTTGATGTGCCATGGTATATGGGGGGTGACAGATGAGATTAGATCCATAGGGGACATGATAGGATATTCTAAGTTGGAGGGAGGTACGAATGAGACACTTTATCGACGATATGGAATTAATAAACTTGCGTATGTTGGGAAGGAAGTTTACTTGGATCAGCTGCCAAGATGTTGCTATTCTTGGTAGGTTGGACAGATTCCTGTTGTCTCATGAGTGTCGTGAGTTCCTTCAATGGGAACTGCAACGAAGTGTTTCAAATCGTTGCCCGATCATGCACAATTTTAGATGAGCCCGTCAAGGACTAGGGGCTAAGCCTTTTAGATTTATTGATGCTTGGCTATCTAATCTGAAGTACTCCCAGATCATTGAAGATACTTGGAACTCTACTCCTGTCCAAGGTTGGGCTGGATTTGGAATTATGATGAAGCTGATCGAGCTAGGGAGGTTAAGGAGAAGCTGAAGGAGTAGAACAAGTTGCATCAGTTTGGCTACTGATAAAGTCACCAAATCTAGTAAGTTTTTATAGATAACATCCGAATTCCTTTTTGCTGAGGAAAAAAAAAAAGGAGGATGCTATAAATATAAATGGACTTTTTTTTAAAGAGATTTTCATTCCAAATGATATGCCTTTCTAGTAGCATATTATTTTTAGAGCAATTCAAACATCACTTAGTGTACCTCAATAAACATCAAAATATGCCAGTGAAGTGGTAGCCAAGTAGAAAGCACCATATACCCTCATACAAGTGACAATACTGACTTTTGCCAAGTAAAAACAAAAATCTCAAAATACCATTTTGAATCTATTTAGAATGAAATTTCTATAAATTTCGATTCATGGATTATTTTACTCCCTGTTCATGTGGGCAATGAATGAATACAACTCTAAGCGAGAAATTCCACCTTCTTCCACTGCTTGTCGAGTGGCACCGCCCATCTCCTCCACCCTCTTCCTTGTCTCTTCCCCTTCTTCTGATGCCATTAAACTCTTCACAGCTCTTGCTATGGTGGATGAATTCACTATCTCCTCTCTCTTTTCCCATGGATTAACTGCCACACCAACCTTTAATATGTCTGTAACTAAAAAAGCATTCCTAGGTTGGTCAGAGTGCATTGGCCAAGCAGCTAGGGGCACTCCCATGGTTATGCTCTCCAAGCATGAATTCCAGCCACAATGGCTCATAAACCCTCCTGTGGATGGGTGCCCCAAAATTTCCACTTGAGGCACCCAATCCCTCACCACCAATCCGAATTCTTTCACCCTTTCCTCATACCTGTTGGCATTCAGACATAAATTTATCAAAACAGCACACACATAATCCTAAAAAGAAAGAAAAAAGATAGGACTTATGAGCATTTGAAATGCATGAATCATGAAAATAATCTACCATGAATGATAAAGTAAAGAAGACATAATAAAGGAACGTACAACACAGCAAAATAAGACTTCAAAAACTACTCATAGGTGAAGTCGTATCCTTCGTAGTCATGTCATTAGAGCATCTCCAATATTTGAAAGTATTAAACCACTCCAGTCAACCATCCTGTCAATCCTCCTCTATTTGATAGTATTGGATTTTGATTCTCCATATTGAGAAGGTGAGAGAAAATAGAGGATCGTCTCTAGAACACTATCCACCTTGTCATATGACATTTTTGTCCTTGTCAGCTTTTGATAATAAATTTTTATATCAATCATATCCTCATGAGACTATCAAAATAAGGGCTTTCTATTCGTAAAGTCATTTTAGAGACAAAAATAGAGGATTTGTGGATATTATATACGCAAGTGATCCAATCATTCATACGCAAGATTAAAAATTGGAAGACATAACTAGAGGATTTGAAATTTTATTTTATAAATGAAAAATAATTATTGAACGGCTCGGATCATCCGTACGGGACCTGAAATGGGCCCTGCATGACAGGGGTGCACTAATAGTCGGTGCCTTTAGGATTTCTGGTAAATGCTTTAGTTGGAACCTTTATAGTATGTATTAACCCAAAACAACATTTGCCTTCTACAAATATTCCTCCTTTTCAACAAAATTTTGAAATAATCGGATCACCTTGGGCAGAGGCATATTTAAGAAAGTACACTAGAGCTTAAAATAAGAAATCCGATTTTTTCCCCAAATATGATCCAAATTTTGTTTCTTATACTGGAGACGAGCTCAAAAAGAAACCACCAAAAACCCAAGGAAAAATAAAAAATTCCACAGGGGGTTGGAACAAATTTTCAAAATATTAAATTTCAACAATACCCTTCTGGCAGTTGAGCTCTCTTCACATCTCCGGTAAAAATGTCTGCTTTATCTGCATCTCTCAATATCCAAATGAACTTCTGTTTGCTCTGTTCTAACCCCATCGCAAGCTCTTTGATCTGTTCATCCGCCATTGAAGTAGTTGTTCCGAAGGAGACATATAACACGGATTTTGGGACTTGTTTGTCAAGCCACTCCAAACACTTGTGTCGGCTATTTGACTCACTCTTTTTGCCATGATTCAATGGCCCAACTGCCCAAATCTGCTTGCTTTTGCTGTTCATTTCCTTTGCAGATAAATCAATGTAAGTACCTGTAGCAAATTTTAGAAGATACAAAAATGAGTATGAGAATATAGTCCCGATCAAATTAAGAAGAAAAAAAAGATTGAGGAAGGAGGATATATGTCGTTGAGCCTTACAAATTCATTCGCATCATTTTGCTGAAAAAATTACAGTGCACATTGTTTAGTTTGGAGTTTTGAGAAATTTGTTTGATGCAATGAGAGGTAACGAGTAGGCAGACGTAGATAGAAAAATTTATTAAGAATCGTGCAGGGAGTATAAACGAGGTGCTACAGTTCCCGACTAGATTCCTGAAGGGGCGCTGGGCCCACTCCGGGCACCAGACAGCTGATTCGAGCCATCCAAAAATTCTAAAAAAAAAAATTGAGTGGGCCCATACGAGAATCAACGGCATCCGACGTGTGTAGGTGGCCGATCCAAACACTCTCCTTGTTTGGATCGGCCACCTACACACGTCGGATGCCGTTGATTCTTGTATGGGCCCACTCAATTTTTTTTTTTTAAATTTTTGGACAGCTCGGATCTGCCGTCCGGTGGCCGGAATGGGCCCGACGCGCCGTCAAGAATCCGGTCAGATCCCTCCGTCGGGAACTTGGATTTTCTGGGGAGTAAAAAAGTTTCTGAAAAAGTGTAGAAGAACAAAGTGGCTTTTGTGCCTATTTTGCAGTGATACTAAATATCCCGCGAATACACATTCATAAAGCAAACTTTATGAATCATAATAAGTTAATTACTCAAAGCTGTTAGATTAGTTACCACCAACAAGGCCGGCTCTGGGCATAGACCCACTAGGTAACCACCTAGGACCTCTAATTTTTGGCCCAAATACAAGGCTCCCAAATAACAGAATATATTAAATTAAATATTAAATGTATCGGATATCTAGCTAATAGGCGACTCTAGTATAGTGGTAAGATATGCTTGTTTTACCCACAAGGTCATGCGTTCAAGACCTACTTCAATTCATATACTTTTTTGGGCGGACAGATTTGAACTTTGTTTTTAAAATGAAAGTGCTGAGCACAAAGGAGATCATTCAATTGTTGTGCCATTGAACCACAATAAGTTCTTGCATCTTATGTCAAAAATAAATATATGGACAAATATAAGGGGCTCTATTTTCAAACCTCGCCTTTGGCCTCCAAAAATTAAGGGTTGGGTCTGCCAACAAGGCATCTAAAAGCTTAAGCTTTCAGGTTGGATATAAAATTTTCACATTGTAGTAGGTCAGACAATAGATCATGTGTTTGAATTTCACCACCTACTTGATAATTAAATATGTGCATGTGTTTGGCCCCCTATGAAGAAGAGCATAGCTACAACGTGAGAAGGCGTGGAAAGGATGTGAGTTATGAAGTTGGTGCATGGTTAATTTGGTTGGAATCCAAATAAATGGTATGTTTTGTTATCTTGTCTTATTATCTGATTTGTCTTGTTTAGAGCAAGAATATGGGAGGTGCTGTGCAGCATCCTATTGTGCACGGTATCGTACACATTTGGATCGTTAATCTCGATAATCAATGGTTAAGATATATTTTTTAATTTTGACCAATAATAATTACTCCCTCCGTTTCTTTTTAAATGTCCTACTTCGTAATTTCAATTTATTAAAAAGACATCATCATTACACCTTTCACATCAACCTTTACCTCCACTTTCTCTCATTACCCTCTATGAAAACATTATCATTATATTTTTACTCACCAACTTTTCAAATTGAAATCTACTTTTAGGGATAAAATGAAAAATTCACTAACTTTTACTCATTAACTTTACAAAATGGACACTTATTAAGGGACAGCCCAAAATGGAATATTGAACTCTAAAAAAGGGACGGGGGAAGTATCTTTTACTGGTAAAAATTATTTTTAATCTGAACTGTTAATTAACAGTACGTCAGGATGCGCATAGCACCATCCCCGGTTCAGAATCTTGACATATTGTGTCCGCATTCAAATCAAACTAAGCAAAGACGACCAAACAGGCCCAAAGTATTCATCTAGACGGGGTAACTAGCTGGGGTATGCCTATTTTGACAGCGGTTTTTTTTTTTCCCCTTAAAGATCCAAATTTCACTTTTTCTTGTAAAAACTTTCAGCCAGAGGAATATATAGTTTGTCTAACAGTACCTTCAATTGACCTGCATGAGTTGAAGATAATTCCAGCTGCTAGTGAGAGAAAATCATATTGAAGAGATACAAGGTTTTGGAACTCCGGAGTGCTACATCCTTCAAGAGATGGTATCCCTTTGAGTTCTTGATCAAGTAGTACTTGGAAAGAATTCTGCAGAAATCTAAGAGAATAGTAGAAAGCAGAAACAGCACAAAACATATAAGACTCTGCATTGGGGAGGCTACCAACGTCTTGAACCACATAAGCCATGAGGAAGTCGTGGATTACGACAACCCGCCTGGCGGCTGCAGAGACCTCACGGAGGAGCGCTGCCGCAGGTTCGCGGAGGTGCATTGAAGCTTCGAAGGAAGGTTGGAGATGTGAAGGAAATTTGGAGGAGGAATTTGGGATGGGGGGAGGGGAGAGGAAATGAGGAGTGGGGAATTCATGGAAGTGGATATTGGAGTTTTGGAGGTGGGTTTGGGAATCGAAACGGAGTTTGGCCTGGCGAAGGTGGGTGGCGGTGGTGGCATAGTGGACGGGGATGTTGTGGGCCGCAATGAGGCAGGAGAGGCGGAGGAGTTGGTCGAGATGGCTGTGCAATGGGAATGGCACTACTATCACTTCCACTTGAGCATTTTTGGAGCGGACGACACTAAGGCCACTACTAAGGGCGCCATGGCTTGGATCTTGGATAATATTGGTGGCATCCATAGATGATATGTTCAAAGTTACCTAAATGAGTTGTGTTATTTCGGGTACTAGAAATAGAGATCAAGATCTTTTGACTTCTTCAGAGTCAATTATTGGGTATTTTCGGAGTATCATGTGACCTTGTAAATAGAATATTGTCGTTGCACAATATATGTCACTCTTTGTTTTTCTATCACCCAACAGAAATGAGCGATAATATTCTTGCCAGCTAATTGTTGCTATCATACTCTGAATATATTAATCCTTTTCAGCTAGTTTATTAGCAGTCTTGTCACTTATTTAAGTAAAAAAGCGAAACATGCACATATACCTTTGCCGGCCGACATATACCTATGCACTTACGCCACAGATTTGGACAAACGTTTTCCCTGGTAAAGAGTGACAATGTGAAATCTTAAAATTAAAACTCATTTACGCCTCGTGTACGTGAATCATGCATTGGGCCTATCTCCTCTTTGATTTGATCCATTTGACTCTCCCTTAATTCTTGATCTGTTATCATTTTTCAATATTGTGTTCGAACCCGAACTTTTTTACCGTGCCCACTCCTTCGAGAGCCACCATACTCCATGAGAGCCACCTTTCTACCAGCCACCTGCTGCTCGTACTAGGAATTTTCCAGCTCCATCGAGAGTTACAAGGATTTTTCTGCTCATCCAAGAGTCTCCGTGCAAGCCCAAGACCACTAATGCTTTCAGGAGAGTCCGCCCATTGATCGTCAGTCATCGACTCTGATACCACTTGTTGGAAGTCTGATGAATCAAACGAGGGAAAGTTCGGCCCAATGCATGGTAATAGATTAGGAGGTAAAGGGGAGTCAAATGGATCAAATCGAGGGGGAGCTAAGCCCAATGCATGGTTCACATGAGGGGGAGATTGTTGGAAACATGTGTGAATGATTGAGTCTTATATCTGATTAATAGAAATAGAGGTTGGATCTTAATATATAATTTGGTTGCTCACCACTTATAAGGCTTATCTGTTTAAGCGAATATGAGTCAGTTATGGTATATTGGGTCCAGGCGATATGGTGTACGTAGACTCCGTGGTTGCTCCCTAACAGATTGGGCCTACGCGCACACACAAAAACAAAAACTCTGGCAATCCGACTCCCAACGATATTATATGCTTCCTTGCTTTATGTGAGATGAGAAACGCACCCATTGGAAATGTGGATTTCCCTCTAATGAGAACGCTTCAAAATTTGGTTAGTAACAATATTTTAAAATTTAGCTTTTTTTTTTTTTGGAAAATAATTTTCACACTCCTTTTTTGATTATGGCACTCCTTTTATTATCTTTCAGTAAAAAAAAAAAATGCACACAAAAGGTTCACTAAAAGATGAAAAATGTAGTGCCATAATAAAAAAAGGAAGTGTGAAAATTATTTGGGAAAATTGCGTGTCAGTGCAAAAAGGGGCAAACAATGCCCAAGTGATGAAGAGGTTTTTTTGGAATTACATAAATATGGAATGGAGAAAAAAGAATTTTTCAGACATGAAACGGAGGAAAAGTTATTCCCCATACATGGAGTCAGTTGGGACCCGGGGGCTCTGCTGCCCCATGGGCGCAGTAACCCCTGCCCAGGCTCAAGAAACGGCACCGTTTGCTTTAAAAAAAAAAATTCAACCCATCAATTTGCAATCCTATGGAGCAAAAATATGATTATAAGAGCCCTAGAGACAAAATTTGATTATATCTCTTTAGAATAATATGATCAAAATAATAAGATCCTCACACATGTTCAAACGGATTAAAAATTGGAGTACTTAATTTTTTTTAGACCATTTATATATTAAAAAATATAGTTAAAAAATTAAGTGCTCCAATTTTTAATCCGTTTGAACGGATGTGAAGATCTTATTATTTTGATCATATTATTCTAAAGAAACATAATCAAATTTTGTCTCTAAAATTTTATAATTACGTTTCTACCCCATAGGATTGCAAATTGATGGTTTAAAATTTTTTTTTAAAACAAACGGTGCCGGTGCCGTTACTGGAGCTTGGGCAGGGGCTACTGCTCCCATAGGACAGCAGAGCCCTCGCGTCCAGTCAGTTGTAATCGAATTTGAGTTTCCTAAGTTGCCCCTTATATGAATTTAAGTTACCCTTTCTGTGACCTAAATTGCCCATTCTATGAACCTAAATTGCCCCTTCTATAAACTTCCTGGGTATTCAATTTTTTGAGTATTTCTTCAATCTCTTTACCATTTCTATTATTTTCTAAGAAATTTGGGATTTGGGTTATTTGCAAATTTGCATGAAACGGACCAACTGAAATTTTCTATGCATGAAATGGAGGAAAAAAAAATCCCAAAATATGAAGTCGGTTTGTAGTCAAATATGAGTTTGGACCTAAGTTGTCCCTTCTATGAATTTTAGTTGCCCATTGTATGGATCTAAATTGCCCTTTTTATGAATCTAAGTTGCCCCCTCTATAAACTTCCTAAGTATTCAATTTCTTGAATATTTTTCAATCTCCTTACCATTTCTATTATTTTCTGAGAAATTTGAGATTTGGGTTACTCACAGATTTGAGTTTTTAAATTAGTTCGAGATTAGTGTATTTTGGGTAATTTTTTAGAAAGAGAAATGATAAAAAAAAAATAAGATGTATGTTTTCTAGCATCCACTTTATACTTTTGCTTTTAGATTCTAAGAATTATCACTTGAACTTTCTTATTTGGTTTTACTTGAAAATGTGGAGAAGTTATGCTACTAGCTACCAGTTTACTACACTGATTGCTTTTCTTAGAAAAAATAAGGTGCAACTTAAGTCCATAGAAGGGACAACTTAGATCCATAGAATGAGCAACTTAGATCTATAGAAGAGGCAGCTTAGGTTCAAACTCAGATTTGACAACAAGCCGACTTCATGTTTTGAGAATTTTTTTTCCTCCGTTTCGTGCATAGAGAATTTCAGTTGGTCCGTTTCATGTAAATCTGCAAGTAACCCAAATCTCTTAGAAAATAAAAGAAATGGTAAAGAGATTGAAAAAATGCTTAAAAAATTGAATATCCAGGAAGTTTATAGAAGGGGCAACTTAGTTTCATAGAATGGGCAACTTAGGTCACAGAAAGGGCAACTTAAATTCATATAAGGGGCAACTTAGGAAACTCAAATTCGAATACAACTGACTCCATGTATGGGGAATAACTTTTCCTCCGTTTCATGTCTGGGAAATTCTTTTTCCTCCATTCCATATTTATGTAATTCCAAAAAAACCCCTCCATCACTTGGGCATTATTTACCTCTTTCACCACTTATATGCAATTTCCCCAAATTATTTCCCTTTTTCTTTTGAACTGTTATTAAAATTTAGCTTCAATCCGATATAATTGACGTAGAACAGAATTTTGAAGAGGATTAAGTATAGGGTTGTGAACAGTGCATGTGAACAATAGATGTAGATCAAAAAGAATCATACACTTAAAAAAACATTATGCATCACCCCTAGGGTTTCTTTAACGTCGATCACACTAAAGAAGGAGGCATCACACAATATATCTTGAAAGCTTAAAGTTGCAGGTATCTCTAAAATTTCATTCGTCAATCATATCTCAAACGCTCAATTCTCCGGTTAGGCCTATGTTGTCCACGGGTTATGCTTTTTAGTCTTTGGATTGGGTTTCGGTGTTTTGGTCTTAATTGTTGTATTTGAGTTATGCATTTCTTGTGGGTTTTATCGTTAAATTTATACCCATTTAGACCCCTTTGGTGATCTGAGCTTGGCCCATTGGATGCTCTGTTGGTTTATTGCCAATTTGAACTTTGCTTGGTCACCATTTTTTCGTACCAATAAAAATTTTTCTTCGCTGTTTAAAAAAAAAAATTTTATAGGCTCACAACATGTGTTACATGTAAATGACTATTAATTCCTAGCCTCTTCCCAATGGTCTAGAACAAGGCATGAACATGTCTAGGAATATTGAATGAATAGGACATCGATCAAATACAACTAATAAAACCATGTGCTTAATGCAATTAGTAGATCCGGATCCACTTCCCGTACCAATAAATTTATTGAGAAGACCTTTCAATCTTAATTTTCAGCTAGTTAATTTATTTGTACGTAGTTTTTGTCACGCATTTGCCGACATATATGACCTATTCACTTACGTCGCACGACTCGCACATGTTTGAATAAACGTTTTCTCTGGTAAAGAGAGTGACCATGTGAAACCTTAAAATTAAAATTAAATATGTTCTAAAAAAATAAGTGATAGAAGTCAATGGTAGCACAATAACAATTAAAAAAGTATGAAATTGATTTGACTAAAATGAATAGAAACACTATTTTTAGAGCGTATTATGTACTTTCGTACTTTATGTGACATGAGACTCGCACCCGTTAAATATGCGAATTTCACTTTTACAAACAACACATCAAAATTTGGGTTAAATAGAATATAGTAATACTCTGTACCAAGGAGATAAAAAACGTACAACTCTTTACATAATTTCACATGGCCATTGATCTGAGATCTCTCTCTCCCTAGCTCACACACAAAAGTTGACACAAGTTTTGTGAGGGACTCATTTTGGAGTCCCACGCATATGATTGGAGTCGTTCAATGGATTTAAAACGTATTTTCATAGTTTCTACAGAAAAATCAACTCATTTGGATATCAATAAATCCTTGATCGGTTCATTCAGCCGTCAAATTTCACAGGACAAAACTCATCCATGGAATGGGGAACCGTTCCGTCTAGGTTTTCCACTCAAATCCTTTCTTTATTTGCGTGCCCACCATGAGATGGTATATATTATTTCTAACCTATACAAAAAAAAAAAAAAAAACCTCTGGAACTACGACATAGTAAATTAAAAATTCAAAACTTAACAATTTGTCTTAAATTAATGTTAGCTAGTTTTGGCTTTCTTCAATTGATGTGTGTTTTGGCTTTCATCCTTGAACTTTGAAAAAATCTATGTAGAGCTCATTGTTTCGAATTTCCTATATTTCAATAGCTCGAGTTTGGTCTAATATTTTGTTGGTTACTCCATCCGTCCCAAATTGCTTTCCCTTTTTTTTAAACTGTGCATATAAGCATGAATTCTTTTCCACAGATTTTTACGTCAATTTAAACATCTCAATAAATTGGTGTAATTGTTTTCAAAATGAAAATTCTCATAAACACATTATTTTTTTTAGTGCAAAAAGTACGGTTCCCCTAGAAAGATACTCCCCCCGTTCCTATATGAGAGTCCACTTTCACCTTTTCGTGTTATTTATATCTTTCAATTTATGATATTTTTTAGTATGATTTTAAAAATTTTGTTCAATAAAACTAATTGTGATATATCAAATAAGATCTATATTGGATATTTTTAGTATTATTATAGATTGAAAGATATAAACAATTTTTTGAAGTGTCCAAAATAGTAACATGGACTCATTTAGGAACTGAGGGAGTAAGTAATTTAGGACCGGAGGAAGTATGTGTTACTGTGTAAATTATGTTAACTTATAAAGGGGGGTTTTGTGTTTCATACAACTCTTTCTTCATTCTCTGAAGATTCAAAGAATAACTTGTGAATAGATAATGTGAATCGGATCAAAAAAAGAAAGATAATGTGAATCATATCAAGAGGTCTGGAACCTAATCTGAAATACTCAATTGGTTAACCCCTCTCTCCATGCTAGTTTGGCTGCAGCTATTCTACCTATCCCAATGGCTTCTTTACCGGTCAAATAGTTGGAGGTTCCATTGATAACTTCTAAGCTTTCTTATATTGACTGTATTCAGCTGAAAGAGAGGACAATATATCGCTGGAGTTAAGAGTTGGACTTCTAAGCATCTCTCACTTGGTGGAAGAGTACTTCAATTGGTTCAATCTGTCCTATAGGGTATGCAAACTTACTGGTGTTTTATATTCAATCATCCCCAAAAGATTCTTAAGGAAGTGGAGGGGACCTTGAGGGCTTTCTTACGGACTCGATCGTATTTAAGGTCATCAGGTGCCAAACTGGAAGGAAGTTTACTCCCCTTAGGAGGAAGGGGGCTTGGGCTTAAAGCCTCTGAAGTTGTGGCATAAGGCTTCAATGCTGAGATACATGCATCTGGGCGCTATCAGTAACGAAGCCGACTCTTTGTGGATTAAATGGCCGGGTCCAAACTTTTGTGATTATACATAAAAACTTTTGGAACATGTGTCCGAGTTCTACATTGTCGATAATGAAAAAACTCTCTAATCTGAGGCCTTGCTAAGCCCTTAATTAAATACACTGTGGGCAGTGGAGAGGATACTTTGTTACGGCTTGACATCCACTTGATCGAGCCTCTGCTAGACATTGGGGATGCAGTTGTTATTATGAATATTAATTGGGAGCTCTTACCGAGCAAAAGTACTCTCTTCTATTATCTTAAATAGTGAATGGAAATGGTCTATGGTGAGTGGAAATGGCCTAGGCCAACAAGTGTGGCCATTCAAGAGATAATGAACTGTTTTTATCCCTTCTCCCAACCTTGATTTGTCTTATGTTGTGACAACGGTTCCATGTGCCAATGGTGTTTTTTCTACGCTGTTAGCTATGGCTGCAATCAGAGAGGGAGGTTCCAAGGTTCCTTGGTTCTCAGTGGTGAGGTTTAAAGGAAATATCCCCAGGTGGGCCTTCATCCTGTGGCTACGTTGCAGGGTCAGACTGGTAACAAAGGATAGGGAACCATATTTGTGATGCTCATTTTCTAGAGGGATTGATTTAATTGGGCGCGCTAATCTTATGAGGAAATATGTGATTGTGAGGATTCCTTTGATATGAAGTTTGTAGAAAACTATGAATCCAATCAAAAATCTTAGCTAGCTAGTAAGAGTATCCACAATACTATAATAAAAAATTGACAACCAAAAATTGTCACATCTGCTTTTGATTATCCATTTAAGAGATTGTTAAGGTTAACAATGTAGAGGTCCACAATTGCATAATCAAAATTAAATAACCAAAAGTTGCCACATCACTTTTTTAAATTACAAAAAAATTAAAAACTATGAACATAGAAAAACAATTTAAAATAGAAAATAATTTTTGAACTTTTTTCAAAACTTAAAAAAAAAAAAACAGTGTTAAGAAAAACAGCTTTTGTGTAACTACGATTTTTGAAAAAATAGTTTTTATATAAGAAAAGATTTTGAGAAAAAACATTTTCTTATACAAAACAATTTTTCAAAAAAAGAACAATTTATTTTGTATGAAATGTATTTTTTTAAAGACAGTTAAAGAACAAATTTTGGGGGAAAACAGTTTTTTAAAAACAATTTAAAAAATAGTAAAATATTTTTTTTTGAAAACATTGTTGAAAAAGAGAAAGAGGGGGGAAAATGGAAGAGAGAGAACATTTATTTTGTAATGATGTGTGTATTTGATTGAGAATGTGATATTTATTAAATTTGGTTATTGGCAAAAGGTTGTTAGTTTTGGTAATTCAAAATCCAAAATTTGATTATTTCTACGAAGGTTGCTAAATTTGATTATACCATTGTGAGCCATATTTTGCACAAATATATCTAACTTTAAAAACCTATCACTTTTGGTTATGCCATTGTGGATACTCTAATACTGGATTGTTCAGAGTGGCAATAGAGCAAGGCAGGGTGAATTCTAACCATCTCCGTCCCAGATCTCCGTATTTTATTAATGAACTTTCATTAAAGAGACTCATACCAAAGGCCTTGCTGATGCAAAATTATTGTTTTGTTAGATTTACGTTGAAGCACTCATTACTTATCTCGTCAGAATGAGTCTAAAAAGCAAAAATTAGGACCAAAAGTAGGAGAAAAAAAAGTCACTAAAGACGAAAAATGATTGAAACAACTGCTTTTTTTTTCCAACTTTTTTCAACTATAGTTTATGTTTTTTTACTTTTATAATTCCTCTCATTGAAACGAATGATTACTTGCTCCTCATTTTTTTTTTTACGAAAGCTAAACAAGAAATTACAAGATGTAAATAGTACTAAATAAAATACCTGACCAATAATTTAGAAAGAACAAGGATACGTCCATTATTGTATTTTAGTAAAAATATATATCATTGACACGCTATGTTGAATGAAAACGGTATAAATTTCCTTTAAAAAAATACAATAAGTTCCCTTAGCAATTACTCCCTCCGTCTCTTTTTAAATGTCTCTCTTCGTAACTCCAACTTATTAAAAAAATATCATCATTACACCTTTCACATTAACTTTTACCTCTACTTTTTCTATTTATCCTCTATGGAGACATCATCATTATATTATTACTCACTAACTTTTCAAAATAGAATCTACTTTTAGAAGCAAAATGAAAAATGTACCAATTTTTACCCACTAACTTTATAAAATGGACACTTATTAAGGGACGTCCCAAAATGAAATATTGGGACTTTAAAAAGGAGACGAAGGGAGTACTATTTTGCTACCTAGTTATATGGGTAATGAATGAATTCAACTCCAAGCGAGAAACACCACCTTCCTTCACTGCCTGGTGGGTGGCACCGCCTATCTCTTCAACCTTCCTTCTTATCTCTTCCCCTTCTCTTGATGCCATCAACATCTTTATAACTCCACAAATGGTGGATGAAGTCACTATTTGCTCTCGTTGTTCCCAGGTGGTAACTGCTAGACCAACTTTTAAAATGTCTGTAACCAGAAATGCATTTCTAGGTTGGTCAGAGTGCATTGGCCAAGCAAGTATCGGCACTCCCACGGTTATACTCTCCAAACACGAATTCCATCCGCAATGGCTCATAAACCCACCGATTGATTGGTGTTGCAAAATGTCCACTTGGGGCGCCCAATCTCTCACCACCATTCCAAATTCCTTCACCCTTTCCACGTACCTGTTAATGCATCAAAACAAAGAGTCATTAGAAAAGAGAGAAACGTGACTGATAAAGCGCAAAGGACTTAATATAGGAATGTAAATGTATCAGAACAAGAGCCAAAAACTACAGTACCAGAGAGAAAAAAAAAAAAGTAAAATGGAAAAAAGTGCGACAAGAAAATGAAAAAAATAAAACCACTGAAAAGGAAAATTTTGAATTTGGGCATCTTGAGGGATACGTTGTTTGGAACAATTTTTGGAACTTTAAGTTCAAGCAATGATTTTTGGAAGAGAGAGACTTTTTCACTGTTGCTCCGTGAACAGGGTGTTTACGGAGCAGCTCAATCTCAACCATTCATTGTGTAGTCTCAGCCATTCATTCACGCAATCAATGGCTGAGATTTGTTTTTAATTATGACCAGTCATAATTAACTTTTTTTCCGAAAAAGTTTCATTAAAATTTGAATCGTTTAAAACACTTTTGGGAAAAAGTTTCATTAAAATTTGAATCGTTTAAAACACTTTTGTACAACAGTGATTCACTCCCGTAAACTTTCTTGACGGAAACTTCCATAAAGAAGTTTTTCTCTTTTTGAAACTTTGAAGTCTAATAGTAGTATATATACCCTTCTGGGAGTGGAGATCGCTCCACGTCTCTGACAAATATGTCTCCTTTATCTGCATCTCGCAAAATCCAAAGGAACTTGTGTTTGCTCTGTTCCAACCCAAGTGCAAGCTCTTTGATTTGTTCATCCATCATTGTAGTTGTTGTCCCAAACGAAACGTATAACACTGATTTTGGGGCTTGTTGGTCAAGCCACTCCAAACACCTGTGTTGGCTTTTTGACTTTGTTTTGTCACCTTTTCTGTCTGAATTCAATGGCCCAACTGCCCACACTTTCTTGTTTCTACTGCTCATTTCCTTTTCTAGCAAATCTATGTAAGTACCTGTTGCAAATTTTAACACAAGCAAACTTTAACATAAACGGATTTATGCTATATTTCAAGATTGCGACTTGATATGAAGTTGAGATTCTTTTTTTTTTTTATAACGAATGTCAGGTCAACTTGCGCAAATATCGACTAATTTCGAGACCTAACCATCGGACAAACACTCCAATACCCCTGAGATTTGCAAGTTGGATACTGTTGGGATCGGAGGTCACTCACGCACACAACTCAGGCATGAATTTCAAAGGAAAACTCCATTTCTCAGTATATATTCACAAACATATACAAAACATGAAGAATCTCACCGGGAGAGCCACAAACCGGCTCGATCTCCCATGCTCAACCTCACCCCTCAAGCTCAGATCCCAGCTCCACACACATCCTCTCAGCCCTCAATACACTTAGGCCCCGTTCCCGAAGGGAAATAAGTACTTATTTTCTAAGAATGTAATTTTAAACTCAAAAATTATATGCTTACGTAAATAATTTTTCTATCAATATAATAAATCTTATTTGATAAATCTCATTGAAATTTTTTATACAGCGCAAAAAAAATTGAAATTTTTATTTATTTATATTATTTTTGAATTTGAAAATGTGAAATAAGTACTCCTTCCGTCCCTTTTTTAGAGCACAGTATTCCATTTTTGACTGTCTCTTAACAAGTATCCATGTTGTAAAGTTAATAGGAAAAAGTTGGTACATTTTCTATTTTACCCTTAAAAGTAGATTCCATGTTGAAAAAATAGTGAGTAAAAGTGTAATGATAATGTCTCTATAGAGGATAAGTGAGGAAAATAGAGATAAAAGTTGATGTGAAATGTGTAATGATGATATCTCCTTCATAAATTGGAGTTACGAAGTAGGACATTTAAAAAAAAATGGATGAAATATTTATTTTTTAAAAAAATATTCTGGAACCTTACAGAGGCAAGGAGAAAACAAAACAGACACGTCACGCTTGAGATTTCTCAGGATTTGGGCATGGCTTGAAGTCTACAAAGGCTGCGCAGCCTTGACTTCTATCACCCACTTGGGTGAAATCCAACAGATTCATCTCTTCAATGATGTTTAAAATCAGTATTAATTTGCTGTACTCTGGACTACTCATGTTAAATAGTAAAATGCTATTTTCTGTATCAAATTAAAAATAGATTTTGCTTTTTGCGCTCAACTTATCAATTTCCATTAAAAATATATCTACTGCAACTATGATTATTCAAACAATACCTTCAATTGATCTGCATGAGTTGAATATGGTTCCAGTGGCTACCGACTGAAAATCAGCTTGAAGAGCAAAAAACTTTTGGATCTCCGGAGTTTTATTTCCTTGGATAGTTGATAGCCCTTTCAGTCCGTCAAGTGATTGGAAAGATTTATTATCCTTCAATAATCTGAAAGACGAACTGAAAGCAGAAGTAGGGATAAAGATATAGGACTCTGCATTAGGAATGGTGGCTATGTCCTGAACCACATAAGCCATGAGGAAGTCGTGGATAACAACGACCCGTGTGGCAGTGTTGGAGATCTCACGGAGGAGATCCGCCACGGGGTCGCGAAGCTGTATGGAAGCATCAAAGGAAGGCTGCAAATGTGAAGGGAATTTGGAGGAGGAATTCGGGTTCGGAGGAGGGGAGAGGAAAGGAGGGGTGGGGAATTCGTGGAAGTGGATATTGGGATTTTCGAGGTGGGTTTGGGAATTGAAACGGAGTTTGACCTGGCGGAGGTGGGTGGCGGTGGTGGCGTAGTGGACGGGGATGTTGTAGGAGGAGGAGGAGATGAGGCAGGAGAGTTGGAGGAGTTGATTGAGATGGCTGTGGCATGGGAATGGCACGACTATCACTTCCACTTGAGCATTTTTGGAGCTGGAGCTCATGCCGTGGCTTGGATCTAATTGGATGTTACCAACATCCATGGATGATGAATTGATGATGGGTAATTTCCTTGCCACTGCTGTTATTTTGAAATAGAAATATAGGAAGTCCTTTTGACCATTTCAGTTTGATGACTATTTTATACTTTACTGTCCAAAATGTTTGTCCGGTCCACAAAACGAGAATGTAAAAATAATATAATTTTTGCAAGAAGATTTTATATTTTTTTCAACAATTCACTAGATATCGATGAGTTTTTTTAATTTATAAAAAAAGTTTGAATTTTTTCTTAAAAGAAATACATTATTTTTTAGCCCTCATTGTACAGATAAAAAAATATTTTGGGACAGGAGTAGTAACATTTTATCTTCCTCCCCATGAAAGAAGTGACCCATAAATGCCCACAATCATGGGGCTGCTTTACTATGATTTTAGGCAAGCATACCTTCTGGGTTCAACAAAATACTAAATTACTAGTTAGTAATATGTATCTTAATTATGCAAAGGTATGTGAAAATGGTAGAGCTCTCCTTTTTGCGATTGATAGACAATTCGGGACAATAAAAAGTCAAGACAAACAAAATGAAAATGGCACGGTGGCTGAATATGCCGAGTATCACAATCGGAGTGATGGTCATTGCCTAAGTTGCTAATTAAGAATTGCAATAAAGGTGTACCAGACAATGGCAAGATAATTTTGGCGGTGGGAATTTTCCAGTAATGCAAGAATAGTAGCGCTGCTACGGAAGGCATTTTCCAAAATCAATTTCCAGATGACGACACAACACTTCGGGGGGAAGGAGCACACCAAACAAGAGTTTTTGGCCCTACGAGACTACCAGTGTTGTGTGACCCACCAAACGAGAGATTTTGGTCCGAAACGGCAAAAAAGTGGCAAAGCCAAAGGAGCACACCAAACAAGAGTTTTTGGCCCTACTAGACTACTAGTGTTGTGTGACCCACCAAACGAGAGATTTTGGTCCGAAACGGCAAAAAAGTGGCAAAGCCACCCAGACTATTTATGGTAAAGGTTACTAAGGCTCCGTTCCAGAAAAAGAAATAAGTACTTATTTTTTAAGAAGGCAATTTTAAGCTCAAAAATTATGTGTCTACGCAAATAATTTTCCTATCAATAGGGATCTTGTTCGATAGATCTCATTGAGATCTTTAATATGGTGCAAAAAAAATTAAAAAATTATTTTTCATTTACATTATTTTTGAGTTTGAAAATGTGAAATAAGTACTTATTTTTTAAGAAGGTGTTTTGGAACGGAGCCTAATTACATAGCCACATGAGTTGGATTTTTTTGGCCTTTAGAGCATCTCCAGCAATTCCTAACCATTTGGGCTAGGAAATATGCCAAAAATTAGATTAGCTAGTCACCAATTTTTACAATTTTCCAATAGACTCGCCTTTAGGCTATACAAAGAAAAAAAAAACGGTAACTTGCTCTTTTCCAACCATCAGCTCTATATATCAAACGTTAACCTACCAAAAATAAAAGATATCCTGCTCTTTTCCAACCAACAGCTCTATATATCTCCACCAGAATTCTTCCACTTCCAACAACTATATATATACATGGATCTGAACTATTTTTTCCTTTCATCTATGTTCTCCACCAACTTTCTTCCCATTTCCAGGACCATCTCAATTTTTTTTTAAAATCTTATTAACCTTCACTCTTTCCCGTATTTGCTCTCATTTTCACAGCCATTTCAATTTTAATTTTGTCAATACGTCATTTCGTCTTTCTAAATTATGTCTCACAATGCTCTACTAAATTTTCTCCTTCTTGACTCAAACGACAATGATTTGGAGATACTTACCATAATTGCTACGGAAGCAGAACGACTAAAAAGTGAGAGAGAAGTAGTGCGACATCGTGATTCTGTTCAAGGTCGCAGATATATTGATCGTGGTACTATCCTTGGCCATGAAAGGATATTTCGCGACTATTTTGCGGAACCACCTGTTTATCCTCCCAAGTACTTTCGAAGGAGGTTTCGTATGAGTCGTTCTCTTTTTCTCCGTATTCAAGCTGCGATAGAAGCGCATGATCCATACTTTGTCCAAACAAGAAATGCTGCCGGAAAGCTCGGCTTGTCTTCACTTCAAAAGATGACAGAAGCAATTCGGATCCTTGCTTATGGGGTATCGGCTGATTTTTTAGATGAGATTGTGAGGATAGGGGAAAGCACCGCATTAGAGAGTCTAAAGAGATTTGTCATAGCGGTGATTGAGATTTTTTCTGGTGAATACTTAAGGTCACCCACTTGCGATGACATTGCTAGATTGCTAGTAGTTGGTGAACGATGTGGATTTCCTGGAATGTTGGGAAGTATTGATTGTATGCCTTGGAAATGGAAGAATTGTCCAACAGCATGGAAAGGAATGTATAGTGGCCATATACGCGAACCAACAGTTATTCTGGAAGCGGTAGCGTCATATGACCGATGGATATGGCATCCAAGCTGCAACTTTTATCACACAAGTGATTCTTATTATAAAAGATGACCAAAATAAGAATCTAATTAACAGGATCCTTTGAAAATTAGAGCTATATATTCCATTTCATTAAAATCTTGCTGCTTATGCCGGAATGTGCGTGACCTGCTTCAAGGGAAGTTTTCGTGGCAGCTTCTTTATCGAATGCAAGAAAACAAAAAGCCAACTTCACTGGACTGTTTTATTTCTCGATCACCTTTCTTCATGTCAATCAAACCATTTGGGTTACTCAAATACCACTTGGTTATTCTAGCCACCAATCTTACCGGCCACTTCCCGACCACTTCTCTCTCACATATTTGTATGGGGCCTTATTAATTATGGGGGCCGACACATATGCGAGAGAGGAGTGGTTAGTAGGAGTGTATGTAGCATTGTTGCTAACCGAGCCATAATGACAAAACTAACACTAAATCTGAACAAAACAGAGAACCCAACAAATATTATTCATGGAACAAGCATTTGGCTTGATCTGGATTTTCAGAATCGTATGAGAAATTGGTTAGCTAGTCAGTAGAAACTGAGCCAATAGTCGAATCTTTTGTTTTGCTTCACACATCACATAAGCAAGCATGAAAATCCTACTTTTCCTAAGCCAAAATCGAAAATCTAGCTGGCAAAAAAACTAACAACCAGTATCGAAATAAAAACCCACAAAAGAAAGTAAAAAAAAGAATCCGACGAATCACTGGCGACACTCGGATATGAATGTGAAAACTCGCGTTTTTTGCAACAGGCGTGAATGCGTTGAGCGCGGGCGTGCCAAGACTTGTAGCGCCTAACTTGTTGTGAAGATTCTCGTGAATCTTAACTTCTATCGTAAGAGCGATTGCGTGTGACCCAAAGGTTAGAGATCACAAGTAGGTTCGTAGTTTGCCACACGGTTGTGGATTTTAAATTTCCTAGTCGTATAGGAAATGAGACGTGAAAACGTAAACTTTATTATTCCGGGATAATAAAGTGGTACAAGAAAAGTAAAATTCAAACTACTTGAAGAAGTTAGTTCGAATGGGGTTGAATACGAAGTATTCGATAGTCTACTTTGCTGAAAGTAGGAAAGTGTGCTTCGCTAGGAAGACTTTGTTTGTAAGCGTTGAGCTTTGATTGGTGTTGGACCTGTTTTTCTGTCTTCAATTCTGCTATTTATAAGCGAAACAGCAAGCTAATTCAGGCCTGAATCCGGTTTCAGCATTGCACCATTGATTGACATGTGTCCCACGATTTGCTCCACTTTTCATGCATGCTCGATCATGGGCAGTTGCTCAGAGGTTAATGGCAGTTAAATTCGATCATGGAGAATGGGCCTCTCATACGTTGACATGTGTTCCATGCCTAGGTAGAAATATCTCCCAACTTCCCCCATTTTTGTGCTCTTCGTGACACATGGCCAATTGACTTGGTCAATTGGCCTTTGAATTGAGAAAAATCCCAACTGCCAGAGAACAACTAATTCCCTACAAAAGTGGACCTTGTTCCTCAAACCAAACCGGCACCATATTACAAGCCTAAAATCGTGGGCTACATCCATGGGTCGAATTATCATTTCCCTCATATGCCAAACCGTGGGCTACACTTTTAAAGGACCTCGGGCCATAATTAAATATGGGCTGTGTGTCACTTGGGCCCAAATGGAAAAATACCCATGGCCCAAGGATCACCCAATCAATTATTCAACTCTCAGCCCAATTTAATTAAAAGAATCTCAATCACGACAAGTCCGATCCACGGTGCCAAAAACGGGTATAAACATTGCCCCCCCTATGCCTTGACTCTGTTAAGATTAAGGCATTTGAGAGAACACAGTTTTTGGCAACCAAATAGATCTTGATGTAAACAATAATTTATTAGGCCCAAACGTGGCCTAACATTTTTTCTTCTTGAAACCGGCTGTAATTATCACCAGATCTTCGTGTGGGGTTACTATCCATAAAGGAAGTCTCCTTTTTTCCTTGGAACTCTAAAAGCCTCCAAAGAAACCCTTTTCAACCCAATCACTCTCGTTGCATGCGCAGCCTTAATTAAGATAGAAATAAAAATTCAAAAAGTGGGGAGAAGAAAAAGGAGGCGGTGTATGTCCCCAAATTTTTGAACTTCACTCCCCAACTTCCAACATCTCCCGTCTCATCATCAAAGCTGGCCTTTCTCTCTCTCACTTTCCATCTTCATCTCTCGCTGCCCCTCTCTCTCTCTCTCTTTCATCCAGAACCGAAAAAGAAACCCTAGCCACCATTGCTGAACCCACAAAACTCAGACTCATGTCGTCTTTCAGAGCTAAACAACTGGCCAAGAGTCCAACTTCCTACACCGATGAGATCAAGAGAATCATCAAAGCCGAAAACTTCTCCATCAACAACGAGATCCTGATCGATCGGACCCAGCCCCGTTCATCTACTGCTAAGATGGGGCTTGGACTTGCTTTCAATGGGGACTATCCGGAGTCGCTTTACCCATTCTATCCTCTTGCAGAAGAGGCCTTGTCATTCGACTGCATCACCGCCGACTGGACCGCATATCCAAGGGATATCCCCAATCGGCTCTGGCATAGGCCCGACAAGCAATACGTCCAATGGGTCAACCGTGTAGCAGCTGTGAAGGAAGGATTATGGAAGGAGATCGGGATATACGAAGCCCTCATGCTCAGCCGTCACCTCATTGATATGGACAAAGCCCTGTTCATGGCTGCGGTCCAATTCTGGTCAGTTCCCACTAATGCTTTTCACTTTCGTGTTGGCATGATGAGACTCACGATGCAAGATATTGCTTTCCTCACCGGCCTTCGCCCTCACGGGATTAGGGCCGATTGTTTCGTTTCACAGAAAATCCCCTCCTTTACATACCCAGAATCGGCCCAATTGGTCTATTCCAACTTTTTGAAACACTTCACTGGAGAAGAAGGAAAGGAGGTTACTGAGGAGGAGCACGTGGCTCTCCTCATTTACTGGCTAAACAAGTGTATTTTTTGTGTTTCCTCGAATAGGATTACCAAGGAGTTTACTGACATTGCCAAGGCCCTAGCTTCGGGCCAGAAATTGGCCCTAGCCCCGTTAGTCCTCGTACATCTATACCGTGGCATGCAGGAACTGCTAACCAACAGCTTTGTTTTTGCCCCTGGCCCTCTCTGGATTGTCACATTATGGCTTTGGTCTTACTTCCCCACACTTGCCCCAAAATGAACAAAGTCTCCACACATGCATGTTATGACAGACATTTTGTAGGCCAAGAACTTCAACAACATGACTTCGGTTCCTGTTTCTCTTATTTTTACCGTGACCTAACCACGTTGGGCAAAGGTTACATGCCATTCGAAAGAGATACTGTGCCTCTGTGGTTGAAAAACCCCGCCGAGGAGCCTGGAGAAGATTTTGACGAGCACAAGGAGGTCTGGGCCAGCTTCCTCATTTCGAGGGACTTGTTATATGGTATGGGCATGTCTTCGGCCAACAACAGGTGTGGGACGAAGTATTATAACGCTGCTCAATTTGCTCGCCAATTCGGCCTCATGCAACTCATCCCTGTTCCCCCTTACTTGTCTTGCAACAAGGATTTCATTGATAGAGTGATCGTGCCCGAAAAAACCCTAGAAGCCATTCGGAACCAATTTGCGAAGGATGAGGCCATATTTCAGTTAAAGCCTTACTCTGAATGCCCAGAAAAGTCCCTTCGATTCTGGAAGTGGTGGGCAACATATGTGGATAGGTATTTTGCCAAGGACCTAGATGAGGTTTTGGCCAAAATTACCCCTGATGTTATAATGGTGAAGGATGTTGATCCCGTCAAGAAGAAGACCTCTCATTCTAAGGGTCCCTCTCCCTCTGCCAGTCTGAAAAGAAAAGGTATGTGCAAAAGACTAGCTTTCTTGCTTTACTCGCTGTTCAATTCAAGCCTTTACTATACTTATGCAATTTCCATTTCAGGTGCATAAGAAGTTAGCAAGCCTGAGACAACAGGAGCCCCACAAAAGAAAAGACTCAAGAAGTTATCTGACAAAAGACCAACCACTGTATGATCTGATTAACTCTTCCTTTCTTTGCTCATCATTATGACCTAGGCCTAAATGTATAAACCTGCAGGAGAAGACGGCTGCAATCGCTGGGAGAACTTGAAGCAGTACCAAAACTAACTCTCCTGATCAGGTTAACCTCTCTGCCGCGACATATCTGTATTAAGGCCTGAGAACGTTCTCATTAAGGCCTGAATACTTATACTTGCATTTTTTCATTCAGGCCGATTCAAAAGAAGCCGCCGATCAAGGCGAATCAGTCCCAAAGAAAGACGTCAAGAAGACAAAAACCAAGACGGCACATCCCCAAAAGTCACAAGAGGCAGACGTCCCAAAGGCAAAAGTGAAGAAAAGTACTTCAATCGCCTCTAGTGACTCTTCCACCGCTTCCTTGGAGGTAATTTGCCATTTCTTAGTTATAACTTTCTTAATTCTCTCTTGGCTCTTCCCTGACCAACTTGTCCCCTATCCTTTGACAAATTTAGATTGCTTCAGAAGGCCCTCCAATCAACCCTGAGCACGAAGCGTCATCCCATACTCCTGAGAAATCGAAGGTTTCTCCAGCCAGACCTGACCCAATGCCCGTTCAAAAAGAAGAGAATGTTGACGAGGCAGCCGACGAAGACATGGAAGATTTCTTCAAGATTGTTGCTAGCCTTGTTCAAGTATCCCTTTCAGGCATATCCGGAGATGGGTCTAGTTCTATCGAAGTGCCTCCAACCGCTGGAGAAATTGCTGAAGCGAAAGAAGCTTTTAAGAGCTTGATTAAGATGGACATCAGAACAGCTCTTCATCCTGGAAGGGCTT
>BPLS01026764.1:0-18444 GCA_019656275.1 Rhododendron kiyosumense
ATGAGATTGTGCGGTAATGACACTGCATGTTTTCGAATGATATGATAACAACATTACTCGAAATTAATTTATCATTTTATCCAAACAGTTCAATAAAAACTTAGAATGACTGGATTTAGTCTTGAAAAATTGCCGAACAAAATTCCTTTTATGTATAGTTCGGTCCCTCTGATCTCATTTCTTGGCTCCGCAACTGTCTGTGTGTGTGTCTTCATCGTAGTCTATCTCTCTCTCTCTCCAAGTTCACGAAACATAACACGTGATCATTTTTTTTTTCCCTCCAAAAACATCACACATGACCAGTCGTTAAAAGCTGGAACACCTTGTACCGACCTAGCACAAATAGGTTTGTACTAATATTAATAATGAGTAGTAATGACGGGTACCATATCGAAAATGAACCGATGGTCACTCTGGGCCAACTCCAGCCACCGGACGAACGATTCCAGCCGTCTAAAAATTCTATAAAAAAATATAGTAAGGCCCACACGAGAAACAAAAAAATAGAGTGTTTAGATCGAGCACTTACACACATCGGATACCATTGATTTTTTTTAGAATTTTTGAACCGTTTGAATCGGCCAGAGTTGACCCGGAGCGGTCGTCGGTACCAATAGCTTTATTGATTAATAATGGCAGCGGCTGGTGGACACAAGGGTTTTGTTTTTCCCTTTTTTTGGGGTAAAGAGTACTCAAAAAGAAGTTTGTGTTGCAAAATGAATGAGAAACTGACTCTCCGAAAGGGTTTGGGCATGTTAGGAGCCGGCTAGGGCTATCAAAGCTAGTTTTCCAAAAATGCTAAAGGAACTTCATTTTTCTTTACAAAATACAAAGAAAAATAAACCCCTTTAGCAGTTTTAAGACTTTTGGGAAACTAAAAGCCTAAAGTCCATAAGTTTGTGGCCTACTAGATTATTCCGGGTAGGAGCCGGAAAGTCCTACGGGACTCTTCACTCGCCGCCAGCTGCGATATGTACGTCCGGCATAAGTTCCTCTAGCGAGGTAGTCATGACTCTTGTGGAATAGTCCGTAACCAAAGTCGTCTCATCGAGGTACAAGTCAAATAATCGGCGCTAGCTCTTCTCACTGTATCTAATTCACTAGGACTTCTATTCCAAAGATGTTCGAACTTTTGCAACCATATTTCACCCCGTACCTTCGCCAACGCTACTACCATGTAGGTACGTGGTAATTGTTTGGGCTGAATTAGCTCAATCAAATGGCAAATGATTGTGTGCGGGCGTGCCAGAAAAGAAATAACTTCACAGATGAAATTACTCTTTTCAAATTGATTTGAAATTACTAATCTCAATCAGGCAATTGTGTTATCCGTTCGATTACCTCAACTAAGAGGATTTTTCCTTAAGGTATCAACCAAATAAAAGATTGACGCGCTTCGAACCAGAAAAGATGATTGAACACAAACAAACCTGAATTTAATCAAAGGTAAATTTGTGTACAAACACTCTTAAGACTCTTCTAAGAACAATACAGTAAAATAAGCACACTGAATTTAATCAAAAGTGGACTTACAAACGACTATTCTCTGGTAAGAGAAGAACTTACAAGAAATAAGAGAACTTGAATTTAATCGAAAGCAATCTTACATGCAAATAAGCCTTCAACTTACAAAAAGATCCTACTTTAAACTAAACTAATCTAAGATAGATCTCTGAGCAATCATTTTGTATGAGTTGTCAGATGATATGAATTTTTGTGGGGGCTTCTCTCTTCACTTCACTTCTTTATTTATAGACACAGGGTCTGCCTTCGATCTCCACGTCTTCGATTGATACCCACGTTGGCCACAATAAACGGTTGAGGGGGCTTTCGAACGGTTACCTTGATATTTCCAGAATTCCTTCTTCCCCTGCTTGCTTCGATCATGGTGTTCATGGCCACTTCCTAGATCGTGGTTCCTATTTTCAAGCAACGTGAATTAATGCAACACGTCTGCTTCCAAAATGATCCCCTGTAATTGAATCAAATTTCAGTTATAAAACAGGGCAATGAGGACACCGTTCGATGATCGTACAGTCTAAATCAACGATTAGATCCAATAATCTCCCAAACCAGTATTTAATCACTACTCAAACGACACCGGTTTACTCTGAAACGACACCGTTTATCATAAAAACCGTGCCTCCCTTAATTTCCGCAATCCTCTGCAATTGGCACTCGACTGGGACAGGTTCCATACAACCGCCGTACTGTTCGGGGCCACGTGGAATTTTTTCATTGGGTGGCATTTTTCAGGATGTAAACACACCCCCCGCATTAACATTTATTTATGCTAAATAAACGTTAATGGCACACGTTCTCTGCCCATGTCCCTTCAAATTCGGACGCACGAAGCATGACAGGATTTCATTCCCATGCACGTCTATTGAGCTTCCCAAAGATAGCTACAATAATCTTCCTATAAATGGCAGTTAATGACAGGGTTTAACGAATCACATTACCCCTCATAAACCTCTTCGAATTGAAGTCTTCTCCGATAAGAAGTCTTACGTTTATGGACTCTCTTCCAGAAATCAATCTCATTTTAGATAACCTCGATCATCAATCTTACTCTCCCCAAATGTCTCCTCCAAATTCCCCTCGAATGTTGGCAGGCAAAATCATCTCTGATCGAACATTCCATACCCCCAACCCATCTCCCACGGGTTGGGATTCTTCCGTAACCCCTTCGAATTCGTGTGATGGGTCCAACTGGGGCTCATGGGGAGAAAATTCCACCAATACCAATACTGGCACCATACTGGTCAAATTCGATCAACCTGACCCCACACCCAATAGATTCCATCACTTTCGAACCCTTTTGGCGAGCCACTTCCTGCCACTGAGCGGTAACGACACCGTTCACATGGGCATGCTCGAATCACTCTATTCGTCCCTCAAATTTTCTCCTTTCCTCAAACAAGAGGAAAACTATCTTGGGCCTGCCCCCTATTGCGACTTCAAACGCATAGCCCAAGCCCAAAAGACCCTCTGGCTCGCAGAGGTACAAACCCCACACTTTCCAGCTGATTTCGAAGAGACCAATAAGTTGGTTCCCCTTCCTGAAGAGCCCGACTGGTTCAACGAAGTGAATAACCTTGCCATCAACACTCCTCATTTCCAATGGCAATATGGTTATTCCATCTATCCTACTGACAAGAGCAAAGCTCTGCAGCTCCTTGCGGCCTTCTCATTCCTGGACATCCACATCCTGGAAGAACAAGTCCCACTTACCAATTTCAAATGGGCTTGTGAAACACTGGTACTATGCTCCATTCCCTCCGCGGTTTCTTATCAAATCCACTGTTTCCTGGATTTCCTACCAGTGATCAGGTCATGGCTCGAAGCCAATACTGCTGCGTATTGCTTCGATCAAATCCTTCAAGATTATGCCATTGCCAAAGAAAGGATTGAGAAGTTGCATGACCAGATTGAGAACTTCACCGCTGAGTCCTTCGAAGTGATGCCTGGCCATGCAGACAAAAAGCTTCGAAGGCGCTTCAAAAGACGACAAGTGAAGCGTCCCATAGAAGAGGCTAAGCTTCGAAGGAAGGCCAAAGCACTGGTGCTCCGCTTTAGGCCTCTGCTGGAGAAGAAATTGGAGTCAGACTCCAAAGAAGAGATGAGGAAAATGGAGTTGAAATTCCTCCAATTTGCATGGAACAAGTTCCACAGCCTTGTAACTTGGTCCTTTCCTCACTACTTCGAGAATAAAAAAGCAACTCCTTAGCACCTAGGCCCTTCGAAGGCCTAATTTGCATTTTATAGAAACTAGGATTTCCCTTGTTTTGTTGTTTTTTTTTTTTTTTTGGTGTAAATATGCAAATTTTAATTTTGTAATCCAGTAGCATTTTTCTTGTTTAATGAAATTCCCCTTCTTTACCAATACGCTGGACTGAGACTTACTATTAAAATAGAAATTCTAACAATAATAACTCTTTAAAAGAGCAAAACCCAATCCCAGCGGACCCCAGGGTATGGGCCCACTATAGGCCTGGCCCACTTGCAGGAGTATAAAAGCGGAATTAATTCAAAACCACCCCTTGCATTCTATGCACTCAAGCTTTTTCAACTCGAAATCTCCCAAGAACAAAACCCTCTCTTCATTTCCTCTCCAACAACGCCAAAACCAAACTGAATCGATGGCATCTTCCAGCAATCCAGTAGTCCGAGAGTACGCTACTCCCTCTCTGGCATTAAGGCGGTTCGTGTCAGGACAAACACCAGGACCGACCGGAGAGCCCTACCTCGACGCCAGGGTCTTCATCCCAAACCCTAACGAGGAAGGTACTTACATTTTGGGTCCTCAACTCATAGGGGAAATCCCTACTAACCTTTCCCTTTACTATCCTCGATTGGGGGAGGCCGAAATCCGGGCTTGTTCGAGCCTCGACTGGCAAAACTTCCCAAAGAAATCCTTCTCCTGCTGGCCCACATTGGACAAAGATTGGAAGATATGGACCACCCGTATGTTGGCTGCGAAGTCGGACGACTTGGAGAAAGTGGGTTTGAGAAGAATTATTACCCTCCTTCGAAGGGGGGTCCCACAAAATCCTTCTCTGATTCAGGCCGCTTTGGCCTTTTGGGACCCATCCTTCAACTTCTTTCGCTTTAACTGTGGCATGATGGCACCCACAGTTCTGGATGTTGCCCAAATGCTGGGGCTCATTCCATATGGCCCTCAATTTGACCCTTCCCAGGAGTATCATCCTCCCGAGGGCTTCACTCGTTTGACTGCTACAAACGGGGCCTTTTCCCATTTCTGTACCAGGGAAAAGAAATTGGTAGGCGAAGTGACTGAAACAGAGTTCTTTGCCTACATTCTCTATACCCTCTGCAAGCACATCTTCTGCCATTCTGGAAAAAGAGTGATGAACGAATTTGTTCCGGTGGCATTGGCACTTGCCAGAGGTGAAGAGTTCGACTTCGCCTCCTTCTTCCTTGGCCACGTCTACAAAGCTGGGTTTGACTTCTACCAGAAGGGTTTGAACTACTCACAGGGAGGTCCCCAATGGTTCATTCAACTATGGCTTCATGCCTATTTCCCTGAGTTGGGTCCCTTCAAAGCACCCACATCTCTTGTTGGCCTTGCTGAGACGCCCAATGTTCATGGTGACACCTACGTTCACCCAGAGGACAGCACAACACAGACCTTGGTGTACTACCTCTGCCTATTTGCTGGTCTTACGTCAGACAGGGAGTGGCCCAATCCCTATCCTACTTTTGTCGGGCCAGCATGGCTGTTCGACATCCTGACGGATAGACAAGGAAAATCTTCTCGAGCTCTCCAAGCATGGAGCAACATTCTGACGAGCAGAGAGATCTTCATTTCCTCGTCGAACACCCTCAAGTCCATAGCACATGCAGAGGTATACTGCCCTGCACAATTTGCTAGGCAACTGGACTTTGTTCAGGGCATACCTACCCCTTACTGTGGCTTTGCCAACATTTGTATGTCTGAACGATCACCTATCTTGGCTGACCATTTCCTAACGGGGTTTGCCCAAGCTAGAAATGCACTGAGGAGAACCATTACCCAGGAGTTCAAGGAACCTGAGGTACGCACCACCTCTGCATTTGACGCCTGGTGGCACTCTAATTGCTCTTTCCTCTCGGGGGTTAAGCCCTACAAGCGGTTTTTAGCCCACATTGGGTTCGAGAAGTCTGAGTTTGGTCACGGAGGCAAAAATGACTCGTCCTCCTTCTCCTCTGACAACGCATTTGGCATAGCTGGAGGGATCGAAGACATTGCTGGAGGCGAAGTCGAACAGCGATTGACTCCAGTTGAAGCCTCTCCCATCGCAATGGTCGTTCCTCCCTCTCCACCAAGAAGGCAATCTACGAGGGTAACACAGAAAAGAGGTAATTATTTCTGAATCTCCTCCCTTCTTTTCTGCCAAAAATCAAACCTAATTACATTCAATACTGCAGGAGCCCCCTCTCCTTCAGAAAATGCTTCGAAGAGAAGAAAAATTACTTCTCCGCCCAAAGAAGTAATTCCCACCAAGCACTATCTTGAGCCCTCAGCTGCACCCCCAGGTTGGTTTCCTTCCCTCTATTTAGTCTTTAAATTCCTATTCTTTATCTGAGCCACCCTCTTGCCCCCTTCCTTTCAGCTTCGAAGAGGACAAGGACCACCAGGAAGCGTGGCCTTCAGGTTTCTTCCAGTGATGAAGAAACAGAGAGTGACACAGAGCTACTGACCTCAAGGGGTAAACTCCTTTCCCACTTATGATCCAGTATTCCCTTAGGACCAAAAGAACTTTGCTGCAATACTGATTCTTGAATTCGAACCAGGTGAAGCAAAACAAGTGAAAGAGACCATCCCCTATGCGAGGAAAACAAATCCTCCCAAGAGGCCTGCTTCTCCAAAGGAGCCTTCCTCCCCAAAAGAGGTAAGTCAATTCATGCTGTACACATTCTCATGTGTCTCTTGTGATTGTGATTCACCGTTAACTTCTTTGTAGGCTCAAGTTACATCCCCTGTTGAGGCATTGGACCTAACCCCTGCTCCCTGCATTCAACAAGAAGTGATAGAGCCTTTACCTCAAATCTCAGAAGATGTCCCACAAGAGGTACCTTCTGAACACTCATCTTTCGAATTGTGAAAGAATTCATACTAACTCACCTTTGTTTTCTGCAGGCATCCCCTGTTCAAACTCTTTCTGTACAGAAAGACTCTGCTGCAAAGGATGCTGACATGCACACTTTGCTGTCAATCCTTACTGAGCCAGCCTTTGCACAAGTACTGACCAGTTTGGCCCCTTCGAAGGCTGTGGGGCCACTTCCTATCCTTCAGAGAGACTTCCCCCTCACTCCCTCACCGGTTTCAGGGGAGGGACCTCTAAGGACGAACCCTACTTTGGCTTCGAAGAGCCATATTCCTAGAAATGCTGAGGATCAGGGCTCTAGTTCAACCTCCTCCTCAGATCAGGTACTCTTGACAACCAGTCATACCTTTCATTTCCTGTTTTATATTCAACTTAACTTCGACTTAATAAACTTTATGCAGGCAACTGGTATGGCTTATGTTCTTGAAGATCATCCCACATCCTCTTCTCCTCCAATTAACCTGCCCTTAGTTGTTTTCGACATAACTTTCTTTAAGAGCCAATTGGAAGAATTCTGCAATAAAATTGCTACTCCCACTCCTCTTATCTCTTCGAATCCCTTGGAAAGCCTTCAACAACTCTTGAGCCCCTCCACACCTCTTCTCTTGCCTTCATTTAGGATTAACCATGCTCTTTCGAAGGAAGAAGTTCAGACACTAAAGAGTCTTCTGAGGACTCTAAACCAACTAGGACTTCCTACTTTGATTGAACACAGTTTAGCCTATCACTTCGAGGTGTGCTACCAGGCCTTATTTCTTTCTCAAGATCTTCCCTTGTCAATCAATTCCACTCTCCAAGAGAACCTCAAACAATTTAGTGAATTGATTGCCCATAACCATTTCTTGTCCGAGAGCATTGGCCCAACCCTCAAGAAGGTCAACAAGTTAGAAGCCAAAGCACTCGAGACCGCTTCTCGCTTATCTCTATATCAAGCTCGAAAGGATAAGCTTTCAGAGCTCGACCAAAAGATGCAGCGGTTACAAGAAGAACTGGAGAAAGTTAGGGAAGAGAGAGCTGAAGTTTCAAGGGGCTTCCCAGAGCTTGAGGGTGAAGCATTAAGGGATGAGTCGATGCTCCCACGGCTAATTCCTTCCCTTCGAGAGGAACAGAGGAGAAAAGCAGCTCATACGTCCCTTTTGGATGCTAACTTTAGTTCTCTTCGAGGACTACTAACTACCATTTGCAATGTAACTAGTCCTTTTCTGTAACTTTGCACAGTTTTGTACTTTATTCTTTCATTGAATATTCGATTCTCTTGGGCAAGTACATCCACAATTAATTCAAACCCTGTTTTCCACTTTCAATAACTCGGAAAAACTACTGTGCCAACGCTTCACCTACCACATCTTAAAGTGCCATAAATGAATATTCCCAGGCTCAATAGTATAAATAGAGGTCTTGGAAAAAGAAAACTTACCAAGCATCTTCTTCCTCCGCCCTCTCTTCTTGCAGCAACTTCTAAGCCAGCTTTCCAGTTAGGGTTCCAAAGAAACCCATCATGAAACCTCTTCCCCTGTTTCTGAAGAAAAGCCTCCAAACATAGCCACATCATTTCTTACGAGATTTCCCTTACCCCCTAAGGCTTCTGGGTATAGCCACATCATTTCTTACGATGTGGCTGTATCCAGCGGTCGCTTCGAAGACCAAAAATTCTAACCAATAATGGTCTTCGAAGCCCACCTACCTACCAATGGAGCTATGAGCTTCCAACTGTGATTCCCGGAGCTCTATATCCCTACCAATAATTGGTAGAGAGATTGGATCAAGTCTCAGTGAAGCTTGGTCCTAGTCTTTGTATTTCAGTTGGATTATCCCTAGAGACTCAGCTTTGATCCCTAGGGACCCAGCTTCGAGATACTAATAGACCCTAGATAGGTTTCTCGATGTAATCCTTTATGCAAATGTAATGGATCCTTAGATAGGTTTCTTGATGTAATCCCTTGTAACTTCCTGAGTTGATGAAATGAAAAGATACTTATTCTCTATTTATATTTCCAACGCTGGCTTTGACCAATGAACTGGTAGTTTAGCCCTTCGCTACTGCTTCATTCTGCTTTTGATGCTACATACTAACATGGACGTAATAAGCATAAAGAAAGTCAAGGAAGCAAAACTCCTTCATCAGCATTTTTGTATTATTTACCCTGACTGGGTTTCTGCTTCGAAGCCCTTGAATAAATAATAAACAATGTTGACGACGCCAAAACAAGCTGGCTCTCCGAAAACCAAATGCATATGGTCTAAATTAATTAGTGCAACTCATCCACTTCCCGAGGTTTTCCAGCCGTCTCATTGTGAGTTGCAATCCATTAATGATAAGCAAGCACGCCGTCCAAACGCCCTCAGACCCTTCGTCTTCTGAGCCTTACATGTTTCCACTCATCAATGTCCATAATCACTGAAGTGGATTCTTTGTGCTTGTTTAAGTATAAATAAACCCATGTGTTAACAGGACGGTGCATTCCCTCTTTTCACTCTCTCTACTCCACATATCCAATCATGGATATTGTTCAACCCACTCTTTCTGTCAACCTTGCAGCTGAGATTGCTAGGTTAGCCAACATGCTTTCGGAGCTCAAGAGAGAGATCCAAACGGATCTCCAGGCCCTTCGAAGCGAGGTCGAGCAGCTTCGAAGCCAGCTGGTGTGCGTGGAGACAGCTTCACGTCTCTGCTTGGCTAGGACCTGGGATGATCTCTCATCCGTCCTCTCGGCTCATGAAGCAAAAAATTCCCCGGAGGGAGGATCCTCTTAAAGATTCTCCTTTGGGACTGTGAGGATCAAATATGATCTTCCTTTTTTGCTTTTGAAGCCAGAATTTTTTGTTCAGATCCAGTTGGATATGTTTGTGTTCATTTTTGTTCAGATCCACTTGGATCTGTTTCAACCCATTTGGGTTTTCTTTTGTTTTGCTATTTCATAAATATAATGGAAAATTTGGGCTGACAATGCTCGACTCTTTCATGGCTTCGAATGCTAATAATGACACCTTGACCGAAAGGTGATCATATAAAGAAAAGAACTTCTGAATATCAAAACCAATTGAAATCACACCACTATACAACCAAATGCCATACAGAATTCGCTTTGGTTTTAGCTTAACCTAACCAAATCCCATTGTAACCCTCAAAATCCATCCTTCGAAGGCTACCTTCTATGAAAGGATTCCCATATAGATGGAATATAAGCTTTGAGATGCCTTCCATTGATTTTCCTTCGATGAACATAACCATCCAGATTTCTCAAATGATAGGCTCCTCCTCTCAACACTCTATGGATTTGAAAAGGACCTTCCCATGTTGGCGCCCATTTTCCTAATCCATCCTTTTTTATTCTCCTATCCCTAATGGGAAGAATAACCTTCCACACAAGATCTCCTTCATCAAAGCTTCGAAGAGAGACTCTCTTATTATAACTCTTTGCTACTCTTGCTTTTTGCAACATGATTTGGTTTAAAGCCTTTATTCTGGCTTCATCAATATCTTCCAACTCCATGTGCATGGCCTGATGATAAGATCCTGTATCTAAATCATTTTGACATGCTACTCTTTGAGATCTTACAGTAATCTCCATAGGCAACACAGCATCATGTCCATAAGTTAAGGCAAATGGAGTAGTACCCGTGCTAGTCCTCTTTGTATTTCTATATGCCCACAAAGTGTCAAGTAACAACTCATGCCAAACCTCTGGGTTCTGATCCACCATTCTTTGAATCCCCCTCTTAATAATCTTGTTGGTTGACTCTGCTTGACCATTTGACTGAGCATAATAAGTGCTGGTATATATTAATGAAATTCCATGGTTACTAGCAAAATTCTTTACCAGTTTCCCTTCGAATATGGAACCATTATCCACCGTTATCGTTTGAGGGCTTCCAAACCTGTATATGATTCCCTTTATGAAATCAATAACATGGGTTTGTTTTACCTCCTGATAAACTTGTGCTTCCACCCACTTTGTAAAATAATCAGTAGCCACTAAGATAAATTTATGCTTCTCCAATGAAGGAGGATAAATCATCCCAATCATGTCCATAGCCCAACCCCTGAAAGGCCATGGTTTTATCACATATTGCAAATCTGTGACTGGCAAACGCTTGAGTGGACCTGTTTTTTGACAGGCTTGACATCCTTTTGCATAATCTATACAATCTTTGAGGATAGTAGGCCAATAATAACCATACCTCCTTATCAACCATCTCATTTTTACGCCAGCTTGATGTGCTCCACAAATTCCTTCATGTACTTCAGCCATTACCTTAAAGGCACTTACCTTGTTTAAGCATTTCAACAGAAGGCCGTCCATCCCTCTCTTGAATAGCTCATTATTATACATTATGTAGTTTATTGCCTTCAATCTGGTTGCCTTGTCTGCAACACTGTCTGGTTTGGTTAAATATTCAATTAATGCTTGCCTCCAATCAACATTTTGATTAATAGGGACATTAATTTCCAAAACTTCGAAACCAGTTATTCTGTTTTGCAGCATGGGCAGAGATTTTCTCAAAGTTAATTGACAAAACTCCTTTTCATTCTCTGATATAACTCTGAAACCAGATGCCCTTTGAGCTATCTCATCAGCTTCTTCATTAAAGAATCTGGGAACATAAGTTAAAGTGAGCATATAGAACTGATCTATCAACCTCTTGGCCTGTTGATAATAAATTATCAACGCTGGACTAGTGCATTTAAACTGTCCATTTAGCTGATTTATCACTAACTGAGAATCTCCAAAAACTTCAGCAACACTCAATTTCAGGTTAAGTAAAATTTCCAATCCTATGATCAACGCTTCATATTCTGCCTGATTATTTGAGCATTGTCCCTCATTCAGTCGAAAACCATATTTGGTTTTCAACCCTTGGGGAGATTCAATAATTATGCCTACTCCAGCCATTTGAGCTGTTTTTGACCCATCGAACCATAGTTTCCATGGCTTGATCTCAACCACAGTGGCTTCCAACGCATTTGGTGTCTCAAGCTCATTTGGATGATCAGCTAGAAAGTTGGCCAATGCCTGGCCTTTTACTGACTTTTGTGGTACATATTCAAGACAAAACTCAATCAAAGACACTATCCATTTCCCAATTTTCCCACTAAGCACTGGCTTCGAAAGCATGTGCTTAATTACATCAGTTTGAGAAATAACATAAGTTACTCTAGGCAACATATAATGCCTGAGTTTCTTGGAAGCATAAAATAAAGCTAAACACAATTTCTCTACTGCAGCATACTTGCATTCACAGGAGTTTAGGAACCTACTAAGATAATAAACTGCTCTCTCCTTGCCATCCTCATTGTCTTGAGCCAACAGTACTCCTATTGAGTCGTACGTTGCAGCTAAGTACAACTTCACTGGCTTTCCTTTGATGGGAGGTGCCAAAACAGGAGGGTTGGCTAGATAGCCCTTGATGGCTTCGAAGGCCTCATCATGCTCTCTGGACCACTTGAATTCTTCCCCTTCCTTCAATTTCAACAAAGAAGAGAAGATTTTAGTTTTCCCTGCAGTGTTAGATATAAACCTTCGAAGGAAATTTAATTGACCAAGAAACCTTTGCAGCTCCTTCTTTGTAGAAGGAGGTTTGGCTTCAATAATAGCCTTTGCTTTGTTCTTGTCAACTTGTATTCCTCTGTTGTGGACTAAATACCCTAGAAATTTTCCAGCTGACACTCCAAAAGAACACTTTTCTGGATTCAATTTCAACTGATAATGCTTCATTTGTTGAAATGCCTTCTCCAAATGTTTCAAATGATCTTCATTAGAATTTGACTTCACAATGATATCATCTATGTAGCATTCAAGAAAACTTCCAACCAAACTATGGAAAATGGCATTCATTGCCCTCTGGTAAGTGGCTCCAGCATTTTTTAGTCCAAATGGCATTTTGACCCATTCAAAAATGCCAATATTACCAGGGCAAGCAAATGCTGTTTTATGTACATCTTCCTTTGCAATACAAATTTGATTATACCCCGAATGCCCATCCAATATGGATAATATCTTGTGTCCAGCTGAACCATCCACAAGTGTATCCACATTAGGCATTGGATATTCATCTTTAGGAGTTGCAGTATTTAGGTTTCGAAAGTCAACACAGATCCTGATAGTCCCATTCTTTTTAGGGACTGGAACCACATTGGACAACCATTCGACATACCTGGCTGTTCTAATAAACCCTGCATCCAGAAGCCTCTGCATCTCCTTTTTGACTCCTGCAATAGTTTCTGGACTCATCTTCCTGGTTGGCTGCTTTACAGGTTTGAATTGTGGCTTGATAGGCAATCTATGCTCCACCAATTCCCTGTCCAATCCAGGCAGTTCCTTGTAACTCCATGCAAAGCAATCTTTGTTCGCTTTCAATAGTGCTATTAACCCAGCTTTCACCTCTGGTTCAAGCTGTTTATTAATGAACACAGGGTTGGGGTTTTGCTCGTCCCCCAATTTTACTTCCTCCAGAAGGTCTTGAGCTTCAACCTGCCCTGGAGAAGCACTCTGGATTTCCTCCTCATGAGGCTTACCATCATGCATAACATCTTCCCATACATTGTCTTCCTGAATCTTCTGCTCGATCCCCAAAGCGACATATCTTACCAAAGCCAAAGAGTTGGCCTCTTCTTCTGCCCCTTCCTTGGACTTACATCCAAGCAGCATCATCTTTTGGGGTGTCTGATTCATAATCAACAGTTTGTTTTAACTTCGATTTCAGCTCTGCCAATTCTCCCAGTTCCATCTCGTTGGTTGGGTAAGTGGCTGCTTGCAGTAATTCACTCAGAGGAACTACATCTGATTTGTACATTTCAGCTTCAGCAAAATTTGCTGTGGCACTAAATGGATGTGGATCAGCTTTGACTCCTTCAACACCCACTTCTTTGCCTTTGTCATACTTGACAATCATTAATTCCTGATGCATGGAGGAAGGGATACATCCATTAACATGAATCCAATCTCTTCCTAATAAAGCATTATATTTAGCATATGTGTCAACCACAAAGAAAGCAGTATCAGTCTCTATGCCTCCTACTGCCAATCTAATGGAGATGATTCCCCTGGCATGTTGACTCTCCCCAGTAAATCCTGCAATGGATGTGCTAGTTGGAATCAATTTTGCTTTTCCTTTCCCTAGCTTTTTTAAAGTTTGGAAATCCTGCAATGGATGTGCTAGTTGGAATCAATTTTGCTTTTCCTTTCCCTAGCTTTTTTAAAGTTTGGAAAGGCAAAATATTCACTGCAGCTCCATTATCCACTAGGATTCTGTTAAGTGGGACTCCATCGAAATATGCAGTGATATATAATGGACGCAAATGTTGTCTCATTGCATTAGTAGGTAATTTAAATGGATATGAAATTTCCACATAATTTAAATCTATTACCAAGGGGTATTCGATGTCAGACATGGACTCTGGGACAAAACAAGCACTTTCCTTTGAGCTTACCTCCAAACTCTCTTGACTCTGCTCAATTTCACATACCAGGTTCTCGTCCATCTCAATCTGAGCCACTTCTTCCAGATCACAGTTGTCGCATATGATGTTCAATTCTTCATCACTCAGTGCCTCTTCGAAGTCAACTGGCTTGACCAAGTCTGACCAAGCATCACCTTGGCCTTTCTTTGTCTGACCATTCTTGAAGAAATCCATAGAGCATGGATACACCATATTCACCTGCACCTCTGGCTGCTTGCCAAATTGGATTGTTGCCCTTTCTTTGGCTGGTTCAAGTGCCTCAGTTTCCTTAGCTTCCTTGCTCTCAAACTCTTGTGTTGATAGCTCCATGGGCGAAGAACTTCCTTCGATTCCTTCTTGTTCTACCAACATGGCTTCGAGTAACCCGGACTGGTAACTAGCCAATGAATTGGGAGAAGGTGGATCAAGATCTTCTTCGAGCATGGCCGAGGCTACTTTCTTCAAAGTCTCTCTCTCATGACACTGGGCTCGAAATTCCTCTGGGTCCCTCTTAACCCTGTCAAACCGTGGATTAGGCCTTGCTCTCCTGCCTGATTCTTCCCCCGTTGAGGATTCTCCTGATTGGAAAAGCGTGTATTTCCTCTGGAGCTTCCTCTTCTGAGTTCTTGAAAGCAATGGAACCATTTGTGGTATTTGGGACTTGGGATCCCTAATTAACACCCAGTTTCCAGAGTTCGAGGCTGGTGGCTTGAAAGTTCTGTTCTCATTCCTGTTGGAACTTTTGTATCCTTGGAACAGATCTGGCTTGACTTGCCTGAGAAACCAATCAGGAACCCCTTTCACCAAAGTGAATTCCTCTTGTGTGGCTTCTCCTGGTGCCTCAACTGTCTGACCAATGTTGGCCTTCTTCGAAGGTGGCAACTCCCTTCTATGGATGGCTGGGACAGGGCTAGTGGGCACGTCTCCCTTTGGTGCTAGCCAAGGCTTATTGTCGCTTAGCCTTGCTTGGACTGGAGCCAATCTCTTCATTCCCATCTCCTTAGGGAAGAAACTCACACCCTTTCTGTCCAAGTCTTTAAAAACCAGATAGTTGGCCCTGCAACCTACGCACAGGCACTCCAAAAATGAAGCTTCCAACATGGGCAAATGATTATTACCTGGGAATCTCTGTGAAACCAACCCATCACCATTTCGTTTATAGGGCGTTGGCCTCATTCCCATGCCTCGAGGATAACAAGAGTGTGGCCTGCCTCTTCCATATTGAACAGTATTCATGTTCACTGGTGCCTCCTTATCCTGCCAATACTTCTTGACAGTTCGAGCCAGTGAGGAGGGCACATTGGTGTTGACTTCTTCTACCTTTGGAAAAGGCGTTGTATCAATTCCCATAGTCTTTTCTGGAAATTTGATCCTTCCTTTCTTGATTTGTTCTTGAATCCTGTCACGGAAAACATTACACGACTTAGTTGAATGGGACCAAGAATCATGCCATTTGCAATAAGTCTTCCCATTCTTTTCCTCTGCTGTGGGAAGTTTCACATTCGAAGGCAGCTTGATAATTTTCTTTCTTAACAAGAAATCAAAAATCTCATCTGCTTTTGATATATCAAAAGAATATACTTTAGTTATCTCCTTTTGTTTGAACTTCTGTCCTAGAGATACATTCTTTTGAATCAAAGGCTCACACACACAAGGATCATGCTCTATAATTTCTGCAGCATCGATCTCATAATTGGGATCCCTATAATACGTAGGGTAAGAGGAATTATGTCTGTCCATATCCTCTTCTAGCAGTGATTCGTATCTAGCCACTTTATAGGTTAAATCTGCAAAGTCCCTAAACTCTGTAGAATCAAACCTCTTTCGAAGCTCTCTTTCTAAACCATCTTGTGCTAATCTTACGAATTCTGCCTCTGGCAGTCGAAGTTTGCATTTGGTCTTTGCTCTTTTGAACCTAGATATGAAATCTACTACTTTCTCATCTGGTTTCTGCTTCAGCCTTGCTAAGTCTGCCATAGAGACTTCAGGCTCAGCATTGAAGAATTGTGCATGGAACGCCTCTTCCATTTGAAACCAATCAGTTATTGACTCTGGTGGCAAATTAGTATACCATGCAAAAGCTGGCCCGGATAAAGAATTTGGGAATAGCTTCAACTTCATGAAGCCATTTTGAGCCAAATTCTTGCACTGGGCAGAAAACCTTGCTATGTGCTCTATAGAGGACTGTCTCCCATCCCCATAGAACAAGGTAAAATCTGGGATTTTAAACTCTCGAGGGATTTGGAAAGTCGTGTCTACCCATTCTGGATATGGTTTTCTATAAATTTGGGGTTGTACCCCCCGAGTTCGAGGTCCACAAACCTCTTGTATGAGACCCATGACTTGGTCCCTTAGTACTGGATTGCCTATGAGGAAGTTTTGCTCCTGATTTTCAACAGGAGGTTCTGGTCCTATGAAACCATCTTCATAAACTCCCCTTGTCGTGTCTAAATCCCCTTGTCTCTCTCTAGGGATCCTTCCATACGGTGCAGGTTGCATTTCATCAAATGCTTCATTAGTTCGAACAGACCTATGGGTTCCATAAGCCGTCGTAAGAGGATTCTTGGTAGTTGGGACTTTTTGGCGAGGGTGTCGTGGGTTTTCACCCCTTCTCTCGGGCTTACGAACCAATTCTGGTTCTGAATCATCCTCCAACTCCCCAAACGTGGGTTCGAAGAGAGGATTCATACTCTGTCTTTCTCTGGTATTCCTTCGAACCCCTATGTGAACACCACGAGGCTGTCCTGGAATCTCTAAGACAGGTTCTGGGGGTCTCACAGGCTCATACCAAGATTGTGGTATTTCTTCTGGATACATCTTTTCCTTACCTGTTCTAGATTTCATTCTACTTCTACCAACATCCTCTCCAAGCCTTCCTTCGAAGGGACTTTGGTGAGTGTTCGAGTTGGCATGATTAATTAGCCCATTATCCTCTGGGCTATTTCCTGCTGCCTCTAAGTTGGGCAACCTATTTTTCATGCTTTTGATCATGGCCCTTTGAGTTTGGGCCATCTCTCGAAAAGCTACCATCATTTCTCTAAACACTTCCTCTCTGTCATGGTCTTTGCCACTGGCTTGTCCTCTTTGGAAGCTTGGAAGTACTTCCTCAGGAGGTGCCTCGTAAGAGGGCTCTTCATAAAGAGGCTCTTCGAGTTCTGAAGCCAATTGAGGAAAAACAGGAATCGTTGGCGTTCCTAACTCTGGTGCCTGTTCTGGCACAGCTTGTTCTTCTGGCGCTAAATCACCCATGGGTGTTCCTATTTGCTTTCGAAGTCTTGGCATTTTGACACCTTCGGGTCCCACCGGGCGTGCCAAAAATTGTTTGGGCTGAATTAGCTCAATCAAATGGCAAATGATTGTGTGCGGGCGTGCCAGAAAAGAAATAACTTCACAGATGAAATTACTCTTTTCAAATTGATTTGAAATTACTAATCTCAATCAGGCAATTGTGTTATCCGTTCGATTACCTCAACTAAGAGGATTTTTCCTTAAGGTATCAACCAAATAAAAGATTGACGCGCTTCGAACCAGAAAAGATGATTGAACACAAACAAACCTGAATTTAATCAAAGGTAAATTTGTGTACAAACACTCTTAAGACTCTTCTAAGAACAATACAGTAAAATAAGCACACTGAATTTAATCAAAAGTGGACTTACAAACGACTATTCTCTGGTAAGAGAAGAACTTACAAGAAATAAGAGAACTTGAATTTAATCGAAAGCAATCTTACATGCAAATAAGCCTTCAACTTACAAAAAGATCCTACTTTAAACTAAACTAATCTAAGATAGATCTCTGAGCAATCATTTTGTATGAGTTGTCAGATGATATGAATTTTTGTGGGGGCTTCTCTCTTCACTTCACTTCTTTATTTATAGACACAGGGTCTGCCTTCGATCTCCACGTCTTCGATTGATACCCACGTTGGCCACAATAAACGGTTGAGGGGGCTTTCGAACGGTTACCTTGATATTTCCAGAATTCCTTCTTCCCCTGCTTGCTTCGATCATGGTGTTCATGGCCACTTCCTAGATCGTGGTTCCTATTTTCAAGCAACGTGAATTAATGCAACACGTCTGCTTCCAAAATGATCCCCTGTAATTGAATCAAATTTCAGTTATAAAACAGGGCAATGAGGACACCGTTCGATGATCGTACAGTCTAAATCAACGATTAGATCCAATAATCTCCCAAACCAGTATTTAATCACTACTCAAACGACACCGGTTTACTCTGAAACGACACCGTTTATCATAAAAACCGTGCCTCCCTTAATTTCCGCAATCCTCTGCAATTGGCACTCGACTGGGACAGGTTCCATACAACCGCCGTACTGTTCGGGGCCACGTGGAATTTTTTCATTGGGTGGCATTTTTCAGGATGTAAACA
>BPLS01026764.1:29167-41236 GCA_019656275.1 Rhododendron kiyosumense
CTGTTGGAATATTTAAGTAGTTGTTATGAGTCTTGTCCCACATTGGTTAAACAAGTCTTGTAATAAGTTATCTGTTAATATAAATAATAGTTATTTGTGTTAGGGTTCATTAACACCCTATACACTTTTCTTATTCTCCCAAACAACAACTACCATTCCCAATATTATGAACATGAGACCAATGAACAAGAAAACAAGCTCTAGCAGTAGCAACCATATTCTCCAGTTTAACTTTAGTTTCTACCAAACCAAAAATACTAAGGTTATGAGTTTTAACCAATTGAAAAACTTCTTTTTTCTTAAGGGGATCATTTAAACCCCTTCCATTTCAAGCCCCCATTCTAAGGACTTCCATGAAAGTTAATGCTTAGGAGGAGGATCCCCACTTGCCTTGTTAGCAGTACCACCACCCTTGGGTCTTTCTTGACCTTTACCCATTTGCAGAGCAGGTATAGGAGCAACAACCAGCCCCTCAGAAGAATTACTCTGAACTGATGGAGCGAACTCCACCACTACTTATTCTACGAAGACACCTTGGTCGACCTCCCCAACATCAGAGGAAAGAACAGAAAAAGGATTAGGGCATATGATTCAGAATCTGTGTCTGAGCTGCCAAAGGCAAGAAATCCTTGCAGACTTGTGATTTTTCAGCAAAGAGTCACCAACCCCACTGAACTCTTCTGGCCTAGAAGAGCTAGGACCAGACTGATCAGAGTTAACCCCGTTGTTATCCAACTTTTCCTTTCCTAGTCTAGAATCACCAAAAATACCTATAGAATTTGTAAGGCTAACAGCTCTATTAGGAATCACCATCTCATCAAACACAAGCCCTTCCCCAGCAATACCTTCAACACAACAGAAGTATTACCTTTAACCACCCTGTCAGTGATCGATCGATATTGAAATTATGAAAGGCACAAAGGTTACGTTAACCTTCATTTTTCTATTTCCTTGACAGTTTAACGTAAATAAATATTTCATTCATATAATGGATTTGTGTATCCATATCTTCGGATCGTCCATTGCAGTAGTTTTTATTTCCATGGCCGGCAAAGGACTATTAATTTGTAAAGAGTTAATATTTTTGAAAATGAGTACCGAAAGAGCGTTAGTGGAGTGCATACATCTTCCTTACTCGTAATATTAAATCCCCAAACCCATCGTTTATTTCCGCAGACCAAATCCTAAAGGAGCATTTTCAAACAAAATCAACTTGCAAAGCAAACAATATTTTGAAGATATAAACTCTAAAATTGTCTTTCAGGTGTGACCCGAAACACTCAAACTCTATATTAGGTGGCAAATACATTTTTTAGGAAGCGGTGGCTGCTGTGCAGTTAGGTGCACAGCACGTACATCTTAGCCGTCCGTCCATGTTTTGAACGGTCCGGATTTAAATAAAACTTTTCCGGGGAAGAGAAAACTTTTTATTTAAATCTGAACCGTCCAAAACACAAACAGACAGTTAAGATTGCACATAGCACTTGCTGTGAAAATTTTTATTTAAATCTAGACCATACAAAACACAGACAAACAGCTGAGATGGACACAACAGGCCCCGTCTTCCGTTTTAATGAAAGTCACAGCGATCCAACTCTTTTTAATTCCATTGCATATAGGCCACGCATGCACTATGAGGCATGTGCCCCCACTCAATTTATTTTTTAAAGAAAAATCAATCAAGAAATGAATTATGAGAGCTTTAGAGTAAAATTTAATTATGATCCTTTTGGATAAAATGATAAGAAAAATAAGATCTTCACACCGGTTCAAACGGATTAAAAATTAAAACACTTAAGTATTTACTGTCATTTGAGAGCTCAAGAACCAAAAATTAATTATAATCCTTTAGGATAAAATGATCAGAAAAATAAAATCTTTGCATCGATTCAAACAGATTGAAAATTGGAGCACTTAAGTATTTGTTCCTCATTTGGTTCTACTGCACACTTGTTTAGGGCTCTCATATGAGATCTCTAAAGACAAAAATTAGTTATAACCCTTTAGAATAATATGATCAGAAAAAAAAAGATATTCGCATTGGTTCAAATAGATTAAAAATTTGAGCACTTAATTTTTTGGACAATGTTATGAAGACACACAATCACATTATAAATAATTCATTAATGAAAAAACATGAGCATTGTTTTTTTCAATTTTGTCCCTCGATAGTGGCTCTCATTGGAGAAGTCGCAAAGGGATTATAACCCTTTTTTGCATTTATTTTTAGGAATTTTTTGAAATTATAACCCTTTTTGCATATGATGAAGTCCACATGGTTCTACACATAGGGCTCTCCCTTCTCTTCTTTCTCTCTCTAAACATTTATCGGAGAAACCCTAGCCACCGTTGCGCTCTCTCTCTCTCTCTCTCTCTCTCTCTCTCTCTCTCTCTCTCCTCCCCTTCCCTTGCCGACGCTCCTCTCTTCCGTGGGCTGTCGCTCCCCCCTCCCTCTTCCCTTTCCCTCCACCCTTCTCGTTTCCACCCCCACCCCCTTCCAATAAAATCCCGCTGGATACTCTACTGGGTGTATCCCGTTCCGTTGGCCTTCTGGATCCCATTGTGGACCATCGTTCTACCTTGTTGAAGGTAGCCGGTCTCTTGCCTTACAACGCTTTGGCCATTTCGGGTGGTGGATGATGCGATTTTGCTCGATTGTTGGTGGCAATGTTGTGAGTGCATAAGGTGTGTTGGGACTGGGCATGGCGGTAGTAAGGGCTGTCGTGGTTCTTATGGTTGTGGCGGCGGTGCTGCGATGACTGTTTTAAGTGTTTCAGCAGGTTAGGGTTTTGGTTTTGTATTTCATTTTTTTTTTGTCCTGACTCTTGTCCGATTTATGTCCGAATGTTGGGTCCTGCTTTTGTCCTAGTGGGTCTTCCCGCAGGGTTTTGTTCTAATCTGGTTTTCCTAGATCGGGTGACTAATTTGCACAGATTTAATGTTATCTTTGATTCAGAGCTCCGCCATCCCAAGACGGTGGTGTCTGGGTACTAGCTCCACATTGGTCGGTCATGTTGATGGTGTGAAAAAGTGAGCGTTTGGCTCTTGCATAGGCGCTAGACACAAATTTGGTCTCTTAGTCTTTTCATGTATTATGTCTCTATTTCTCTGTATTTGGGTGAAAATTTGTACTTGCCGTATATCCTATTTTGTATTTGAAGTTCATCTGTAGATGTCGTATGGCTTGATTAACGAATTTGCTTCTTTCTTTGAAAAAAAAAAGTCTAAATTTATATTCACTCTGTTTGGTTGAACTTTTAGAAAGTTATTTTTGAGAGTTGGAGGGGTAATGAGTGGAGAGAGATAGAGAGAAAGATTTATTGAAAACTGTGCTGAGAGTTGAGAGATTATTGTTCTTGATTGTAAATTGTTCAAGTGTAGTAAAAATTGGTGCCCTCACTAGAAAGAATTCCTGGATCCGTCCCTGCATATAGGCAAGAGTTTTTGCTTCGTTCGTCGATATATCAAATAAGATCACCCCAAGCGTAGGGTATAAGCGTCCAATTGAAGCATAATAATCCGGAAGACCGGGATCGTACCCACGGGAATAATTATACGGCTTTGCTGGATTTGTAGATGTAAGCACGAGTTTTCGGCCTCTAGGCAGCCAACTTTATTTTACTTTATGCGGTGGAAATTAAAAAGGCTAAATTAAAGCGGGAATAAACTAGGATAAAAAGCAGGTTAGATCTAGGAATTACTAACACCCGCAACTCGTTAAACCACATTTTTTCACCCAATTACGCGGTTCACGATACTCAATTAAGGTTCCCAAACCGGAAGATAAAATGGTTCAATTATCAAGCTAGCTCTAGAATTTATTTGGCAAACACCTCGAGCGACAGAGCTCTAAGTATCATGTGTGGTAAGTAGGCGATACTCTTACCTACACATGATCAAAGAGGTTAACATCTTAGCAATTTGACAAACAAACCCGAACCACACATCAGAATTAAAACCAAAGATTAAAACTTTATTGGTGAACAATGCAATTTTTACTCGAGTCATGAAGTGTTAATCACCCCATGACCTAACCCTTAGAAACTACTCACAGAGAAAATTGGATTAAACGATAGATCGGGAGAGTAGCTACAACTTTAATAAAGATAACAATAACAAAACTAAACTAATAAAAGCAGAAATTAAATTATTAAAAGGCTAGAAATGAAGAACACTCAAGAACAATTCAAAAGGCAAAGAAATCTAATCCTATATCTAAAAATTGTACTATTCAATCTATTCTACTTGTTTGTACAAAATGACATCACAAGCTTTTATACTCCGTGGTTCGTTCACCGAATATCCCCAAAAGATGCTCTGAAAATCCCCTCCTAGGGCCCTCGGCATCGATGGAGAAGGGCTTAGACTGCTATGCTAAAGGCTTCGGCATCGATGTAATGCATTTCTTTCCATCGATGCCGAGCACATTAGCTGCCTTCCTGGATAAGCCCCTCGGCATTGATGTAACTTCTTTTCTTCCATCGATGCCGAACACATTAGCTACCTCCCTGGATAAGCCCCTCGGCATCGATGTGACTTCTTTTCTTCTATTGATGCCGAGCCCAATAGCTCCAGCCGTTTGGTCTTGCTCTGCTTTGCCTTCCTACCTTGGCCTGCCTGCCTTCCTTGACCTTGAAATTCTTATTTTGACTAAAATTTCTACAAAAACAAAACCAACAAATCTAACAAGCAAAAACAATTAAAAACACTATTTAACGATTGAATTGAACTTAAACTAGAAAACTAGCGCACCCTTAATGGCATTATTGGGTGCTTATCAGTTTTCTCATGTCATTTCCTTTGAGGAAAGAGCCCCGAGAAATTTGGGTGAGACGAAGATAAAATGGGTATAATAAAGTGGGTATGTTTTGGTAAAGTGTTGGATACAAGTTTGAATAATATTTATATAAATAAATTTGACTATCCAAAATAGTTTATGACATGGGGTCCACACATTATTTGATAACTTCAAACCGACGTGACCATCGTGCACCTACTAAATTTTCAAGTAACTCCACCCCGAGCCAAACTTATATAGATGAGCAAAGGTCAATCTCCACCTCGAGCTCCAAAAACATAGATTAAAACCCCATCTACATAATAAGGGAGAACGGTTTTTGAATCTTATCTCTCTATAAATCCTAACCATTGATTTGCTCCATAAATTCTACGGCTCTCCCTCTCTCTCTTAAACAATATTAATTGCACAATTATCACTAATTAAATCTCACGTTGCGCCGTGCCTTCAGGCACGAGCAAACCCTAGTCATAAAATAAAGAGAAAGTACATAAACACCCTATCAACTATCATTTTTTCTCATGAAGACCTCCTCACATTTAAAAACGCCCATACAGACCCCTTCAGCTAATCTCCGTTATCTAAGTGACACCCTTCCATCTCTATACCATTTGTGATGAACTCTCTCATCCATAAATCAAACAAAAATACTCTTGTTGCATTACATAAATACACCCCCTCTAACCCTTCTCTTTCTTCCCTCTATAAATAGTCTCCAATCAAAATCCAAAATCTGCAAACAAATCTGAAAACTTTGGTTCATATATATATATACAGTAACCTTCTAATGAGGACGTCTTCACTTTTAGAAAATGCGGACGTTTGTCTCCAGCCGTTGGATCTCATCCAACAGCTTAGATTTTAAAAGGGAATTCGCGGGTTTAAATGAGGTGTGGGTCGGGTAATATTCTTCCCGGGTTCCACACGCGGGTTAGAACCCCCCAAAAATCCCCTTTCTCGGCTCATTTGAACAAGCGATCGAAGAGAGAGGAGAGAGAGAGAAGAAGACAGATGACGAACGACGGCCCATGACGAACGAAGGCGCCTCATTTTTTCTTCTTCAGATCCTTTCAAAACCTCACCTCCAAGTATATCTCGCTCTCTATCTCGCTATCGCTCTCTACCTCCAGGTTAATCTGTTCAACCCCCAATTTTTAGGGTTTTTTTTCATTTCGAAAAATCTGATTTTTTTTTTTTCTGACAAAAACAACCCTTTCCCCTTGCAAATCTAATTTTTTTTTCGAAAATCTTGTTTTGTTTGAAAATCTTTTTTTTCCGATTTATGTTGTTTTTTCTGATTTATGCCATTTTTTCTCTGACTTAAAAATTAGGGTTTTCGTTAACTATTTAGTTTTTTTTTTTAAATTTCGAGTTAGGGTGATGATGATGAGAGTGACTCACATTTGGAGAAATATGTTTGTACACACCGGAATATTTTTTTTCCAGTTTGCTTTTTTTTTTTTTACTTAGTCTTCTCCAGTGAATCATGAATACATACTGGGGTGGTTTTAGTGCACCTTGAATGGTTAGAAATAAACGTTTAAGTGGTAGCAATAGGGTCAAAGAATCTATTCACTGGTTTGTATGAGAAAATCAGAATTTTCAAACTAATTTGAAAATCTGTTCATGTCTATTTTTTTTCCCGACCAGATATGGAGATCGATCGACAAGAAGAAAGTGTTATGCCAACACCGACCGTCCAACAACCAAGGTCTATCTCTCTCCCTCCCTCCTCGGGTTAAAAAATTAGGATTGTAGTATGCTAACAGTATCCATATTGTTTTTTCTTTTGGATTGTAGTATGCGGTGTGAATCATCTGCGAATTCTTCACAACTACTTCACACTCCCCAAGTTAAGAATGACCTCATACCTAAAATTAATCAAGAGTTTGATAGTTTACAGAAAGTTGAGGAATTTTACAACCGTTATGCTAAAGAAGGTGGATTTGGTACCCGATCACATTCTAGCAGAAAGAGTACAATCGATGGAAATGTAAATGTAATTGTTAGGAAGGAGTTTTGTTGTTTCAAACAAGGGTTGCCGGTCAAAAAAAGTACTCAACCAAACAAACGGCGTCGGGGGATGACTAGAGAGAATTGTCGCGCAAGATTGGCTGTTGTGAGGAAGGGTGAAAAATATGTTGTTTCCCAATTTTTTGAGGGTCATAATCACGCACTTACATCTCCGAGGAGGACACATTTGCTTCGATCCCATCGTAAGGTGTCAACTGCCAAAAAAGCTTTAGTAGAACAATTGTCAGCAGCAAATGTGCCAACTTGTCAACAAATGACTATATTTGAGTTGGAATCGGGAGGTCTTGAAAATGTTGGATGCTCACAACAAGATCTTTATAATTATAAAAGGGATAAGAAGATGACGGTAGACGGACATGATGCCAATATGCTGTATGAGTATTTTCAATCTGAAAAAGCAAAGAACGACGGTTTTATTTTTGCAATCGAGAAAGATGATGAGGATAGGATGACACATTGTTTTTGGGCGGATGCAACCGCTAGAAAGTCATACCAGTATTTTGGAGACGTTGTGGTGTTTGACACTACGTATAACACAAACCGTTACTCTATGATTTTTGCACCTATTTTAGGGGTTAATCACCATAGACAGACTACTCTTTTTGGGTGTGCATTCTTATGTGATAAAACAGCTGAGACTTTTGAGTGGCTTTTCAAGGAATGGTTGAAAGCAATGCCTGCAGGCCCTCCTAAAATGATCATAACTAATCAAGATCTTGCAATGACAAAAGCAATTGCTAGTGCTCTTCCGAATACGCTTCATAGGTATTGCATGTGGCACATCACGAATAAGTTTTCCGAAAGGATAAGTGCATTAGCCTACAAAGACCATTATGAGGAATTCAAGAATTGTATATGGAATTCTGAGATTCCTGAACAGTTCGAAGCTGGATGGGTAGAGGTAGTAAAAAAATCTAACTTATCCGGTAATGATTGGTTACAAAACTTATACGAAATTTGTGAGAGATGAGTTCCCGCATACGTGAAACACATTTTTTCTGCTCACATGACTAGCAGTCAAAGAGCCAAAATTACTCATTCATTCTTCAAAAGATATGTGTCCAAAGAAAATTCATTGTTGGACTTTGTGACGCGGTTTGAGAGGGCACTTGCACGCATACGGCATAATGAGTTGGACAAGGATCATAAAGATGTGAATGAGAGGCCACACTTGAAAACTATGTACCCCATGGAGGAAACAATGAGTGAATTATATACAATTGAAATATTTTACATGTTTCAAGATGAGCTCTTTCAAAATACTGCTTATAAGGCGATGACAACAAATGAGGACGAACATCAGGTTGTGTACACCATTCATAGGATAAAGGGGAGTGGTTCGAGATTTCGTGAGGTTGTGGTAGATAAGTTGTCAAACCATGTCAGTTGTAGTTGTAGTTGCTACATGTTTGAGTGTGCTGGAATTCCATGTCGGCACATGTTGGCTTACTTTGGTAGAATGCAAATTGATATTTGCCTAATGAATACATCTTGCGGAGGTGGACAAAATCAGCGAAGGCGATGCGAGTTAGAGATGACTTGGGTTCGGGCATAAAAGAAATATGTGACACGTCTTTGTTAGAGCGGCGAAATAAACTCTTCCAACTTGCTTCTACTTTAATTGATGAGGCCATGGTAACTGAGGATGGAACAGAATTTGTGGAAGAACTTTTGAGTTCGGGTCATAAGAAGCTATGTGACATGAAAAAGGTATGCCAAGATGGTGAAGGGAGTGCTATCAAAGTGCCGATTATTCGTGACCATGGTTTCAAAGAACCACTTCAAGTGAGGGCAAAGGGTTGTGGTAAACGACTCAAGGGAGGGAAAGAGAAGGTTGCCAAGAAGGCTAGGCGTTGTCAAGGTTGTGGGTTAACAGGGCAATCGCATGACAAAAGGAATTGTCCAAAACTTCTCAACACGTATGTGTTTAATATTTGTAATGTAAATTTAATTATTTCATTGTTTGCATTTTCATTATCTCTTTTTGCATTTTCATTATCTCTTTTTTTTGTTAGCTCTTCGCAAAATGCTAGGTTGAATGACGAAGACGAAGACGACGACGACTATGTCAATGATTGTAAGAGTTTTTTGTAAAATGCTTCTAATATAACTTGCACCATTCTTCTATTGATAATATTGTCTGCTGTTGTTACTGCATTATTCTCATTTGTCTGATGTTCACACTTTTGTGTTGACTATTGTAGTAAGCTGCTGATTGTAAGTGTTCTGCTACTGCTGCTTTCTGCTAGAGTAAAAAATATGACTAGAGAAACTACTTGATCATTTTTTAGTTGGTGTATTTGTATATTGTGAGACTGCTAGTTGCAAGGATATGCTGATTCTGGAGTGGAGCTTAAAATGGCTCGCTTATGTGATTAAATCATAGTTTTGTTTCAACCGAATCCTAGATTATGGTCTGCTACCATAAAATCAAGGTGATGAATTTAGTTTTGCTGCAGATGGATCTATAATGAGTGAGCTGAAGTAGCGGAATGATTTGTATGGAGAAGGTGGTTCAAGGAAGAAGCAGCAATGGAGAAGGTGGTTCAAGGAAGAAGTAGCAGTTAACTTACTTACTTTAGTGGTCTTGTTCCGAATTGTTTAGCTCATGGACATAAACTTCAATCAAAAGGCATATTGTTATACATTGGGTCTTGTTTAAGGATTGATTGTAATGTAAATAGTGGTCTCAATTTCTGCAATTTGGCAGAGTTCTTCATACTCTATTTGTGTTTTTTGAGTTTGCACTTGGTCTAGTAAGACATGAAAAAGTTGAATCCATAAGGATACTGTGATAAGATTGAAGGACAAAAACAGACAGGAGTTGAGCAATCTTCTCACACATTGGAAAGCATAAGAAAAAATGGTCAATTTCACACTATCTCGTTACTACAGCAGATACGGCAGAAACAATTATGCCAATTTTCGAAACTGGTGGGTTGCTAATTCATGTGATTACAAGTCAGACCAAACCAAATTACCATGGTTTTTGGAGAAGTAATATTATTGAACATGGCCAATTCTACAAATATAAATATGTCATTATGTTTCTTTGCTCATTAAACAAATCCCGTTCATGCACATACGGTCAAAATCTTCCAAAACAAACGAAAGCACAAGTAGTCTTAAACCGGCATACACAAAAGCGGTATTCACCATGCCATTTCGGGAGTCAAAACAGCCCATAACACCAGAAATTAGTCTTAAACCAACACTGACCACAACCTACTAGTATTATATCATATCAATTACTAAACTAACTGCCAAAAGTATCTCGCTCCAAGCTAGATATTTTGTTTAACATAACCATTACATAAACCAACTAAAAGAAAATATAGATGATGACCAACAAAATTAAAATTCCTATTCCAACTCCAACTAAGAGCATTGCAATGTACACGCAATGCTTGAAAGTAGTTTGGTCATCCATGTTTGTTTGCACGGGTACGAGCAAAGGTGGATAATCGGTCGGGAGTTCAGCAAGTTGAGGAGATAGCAATTGCACATTGGAATGAGCTTCAACATATGCAGTCCAAGCATTATTTGCCTCTTCCAATCAGGGATACTTTTTAAACACGGCCCCAGAGAAGCGAGTTACTTGTTTGCTACAAGCTATCCAACTATCATAGATTCCGGGGACTTTTCCAATAAAAACAACATAATAAAACATCTTTTCTGCCTTTCCTAGAAAAAAATCAACTTGATAAGCAAATAAACTGGAAACAGAATTTTAGTACTTAACATGCACGCAAAAATGAACAAAATTTCCTTGATTCATCCGCACGCTATGAAATCCAGTAAAATCCTCTTCAACTCATTTTTAATAAAATCACAACAAAGAAGGAAACTAAATAGACTATATCCCACCAGATCAAAATCAAAGAACAAACCAGTCAACCATGGCAAGCTACCTACATAGCCAATTCTGCAATTGACGCTACAAAAAATACAGATTTGGCTAACTACCACAATCAGTGAGAAATTAGTACTATAAAAAAATAAATAAATACCCAGCAATGCCAATTAAAGAAAGAATCAAAACAAGTATCGATCGTGACCTCTTTGTGAAACTCTCGCTCCACAACAAAATTCACAGATTGATTTTCAATCTAATTGCCCTGTTAACCCTAATTTCAAAAAATAACATAAATCAGAAAATTCTTTGGCTCAAAACTCATTCAACACAATAACATACAACATACACAGGGAAAAAAAAAACAGAACATAATCTAATTAATTTCGAAGAGCAACATTTGGGTTTTTTGATTTTGTCACATTTAGGCATGCAACTTGGAAAATTCTCTGGCTCAAAACAGATGAACTCTGTTGATTATCCAAATGAATACACAATTACCCATAAATAAACCGAGAGAGAGAGAGAGAGAAACATTTGAGCAGAATCAAATTTTCAAAAAAACAAAAACCCTTAAAAAAAAATTCGAAAACAAAAAAAAACCCTAAAAATTAGGGGTTGAACAGATTGAACAAGAAAGAGATAAAGAGAGAAAGAGATACCTCAACGAAGGTCGAGTCTTCGTTGTCGTTGTTCGTTATGGGTGTGGGTCTTCGTCGTTCCAAACAAAACCCTAGGAAAGACAGGTTTCAAAGAGATAGAGAGAGTAAGTGAGAGAGAGAGAGCTCACGAGATAAGGGTCGTTGTTCATCGGATCTGAAGAAGAAAAAATGAGGCATCTTCGTTCGTCGTGGGCCGTCGTTCGTCGTCTGTCTTCTTCGTCTATCTTCTTCTCTCTCTCTCCTCTCTCTTCGATCGCCTGTTCAAATGAGCCGAGAAAGGGGATTTTTGGGGGGTTCTAACCCGCGTGTGGAACCCGGGGAACCCGGGAAGAATATTACCCGACCCACGCCTCATTTAAACCCGCGAATTCCCTTTTAAAATCTAAGCCGTTGGATGAGATCCAACAGCTGGAGACAAACGTCCGCATTTTCTAAAAGTGAGGACGTCCTAATTAGAAGGTTACTATATATATATATATGAACCAAAGTTTTCAGATTTGTTTACAGATTTTGGATTTTGATTGGAGACTATTTGTAGAGGGAAGAAAGAGAAGGGTTAGAGGGGGTGTATTTATGTAATGCAACAAGAATATTTTTGTTTGATTTATGGATGATAGAGTTCATCACAAATGGTATAGAGATGGAAGGGTGTCACTTAGATAACGGAGATTAGCTGATTAGCTGAAGGGGTCTGTATGGGCGTTTTTAAATGTGAGGAGGTC
>BPLS01026765.1:0-15054 GCA_019656275.1 Rhododendron kiyosumense
ATAGTTACATTAGAGCTTATTTGTTTATCTTTATTCTGATCATAATATACGTAAAAATAAATGACAATGTGTTGCGTCCTCCACAGTTCTTTAAAAGTACGCGTCATAGTGTCGGTGTCATGTACATGTTGTGTTGCGCTTCTGTATCGGTACGACATAAGGTCTACTCTTGGTGTTACTTTGCTACTGATATGATTTAGGGCAACAAAACCTTTTTTATGCTACCCCACTTGGACATTCCACAAGTTCAAAGGCCCATCTTTCCAAAGTTGTGACCTCGTTACAGAACTTGAATGATAAGTGATACTCCTACGTAGGAAAAGTATAATTTGAACATCGATACAAGGAAGAACGAGCAATTTTAGTTAATCTATCGGTGTCTTTTCTTTTCTTTTCTTTTCTTGACAGAGCTCGCTTACACAATGGAAGTGAACGAGAAATGCGATGTTTATAGTTTTGGAGTGGTAACATTGGAAGTGATCTTGGGAAGTCACCCGGGTGCCTTCATCTCATTTCTATCATCGTCATCACCAAACTCTGCCGATCACATATTGTTGAAGGATGTCGTGGACCAACGTCTCTTGCCTCCAACAGATCAAGTTGCGCAACAAGTGGTTTCTGCCATGAAACTTGCATTTGAATGCTTGAACTCTAATCCGCAATCTCGGCCATCCATGAGCCAAGTCTCCAAAGAGCTATCGACTCAAAAGCACCTGCTGGCTGAGTCGTTCCTCTCGGTAACATTAGGGCCACTATTCAACCTGGAACACTAAACTTTGCAATAAAAGGCTACAGTTAGAAAAAGTCGTAGAAACTCTTCCAAGTATTTTCTCTACGCAGAAAATAATTGAGCTAGCTATATTAGAAAATCGAAATACGAGTTTCCTATATTTTTTCAGATGTTTGTATGCTCAAAAAAGTATCAAAACATTCCAATAGGATACCACAATATGGGCCATGGGCAGAAGACTATTCTGAGCCACACTTAGCATCAAACAAATGTTCGGAGACCTTTGGACAGAGGTACCCCACCCACACCAAAAAAAAAAAAAAACTCCCTGGATAAACACATCTTCGGAGACCAAAAACCTTTGGATTGTACTGCAAAGAAAAATAAAGGGGAGTAATTTTGCCACTCTTTGTTTTGTTAATGTCACTTCTCTTTGTGTCTTGACTAGATTTATTTTATAAGAGAAAATGAGTGACATCAATAAAAAGGGGAGTGACGAAATCAATTTCCAAAATAAAACCCTGGACTTGAAAAACTTTGGGGAAAATTCAGTTCGGTGTGACCAAGAGCGTACTCTATATTTCAAGTTACAGTTGGCGCATTTTTATTTGTAAGTTAGTATTCCTTCCGTCTTAATTTAATTGTCCCTCGTTTTAGTTTAACCGGATAAAAAATTAGTTATATCTTTAAATTGGTAATAAAGTTTATATCCAATATGGATCTTGTTTGATAAATCTCGATTAGTTCTTTAAAACAATATTTTAAAAATCACATAAAATATTACAAATTACAAGATATAATCAATTGAAAAGTGACCCGAACTCCTAAAAAGTACAATTAAATTGGGACAGAGGGAATACTTTATTCATTTGTAACACTTTCTGCTCTACAATCAAAATGGACTAGGGGACATGGCAAATTTTGTCATTTTCCTTCAAATTTTGACTTGCACACACATCACGTGTGCCCGGCCTCTAATCAAAATAATGGGGCCTATTCGTTTCCGGTTAAATCAGCCATGATTTCTTCAGGAATGGGGTTTCCTTCTAAATTGCAACTTTTTTTTCCAAGAAAAGGGAATACAAGACTTTCTTTTCCTTCTCCTTCTCCTTTTTATGCACGCGTCTTTAATACCTTTTCAATTTTTCCTCTAACCTTTTCTTTCAGACTTCCATCTCCATCGCCGGAGATGGGTTCACCGATGAGGATCCTCACTGGAGATGGAGGTCCTGAGACAGAGGGGGATGCCGTGAAAGATTGCAGGGGAGAGAGATTACGTGAGGTTGCGTGTGTGAACTCATTCAAGTGGTTTAATGCAAGTACACTAGAGGAGCAAAAATACATTTTTTGCTATTTTACCTAAGAGAAACATAAAAAATAGTCTACACCAAATGAGCTAAAAGAAGAGCAAAAATACATTTGTGAATAGTTGTTCTCTATTTTTACCTATGCACTATTCATACTCTTTTCTTTTTTTATTATTTCTTTCTCTCTCTCCTCTCTCCTTTCTCCTCTCTTTAAACAATAAAGATAATAAAAAAAATGAGTGAAAATATATATTTTAATTGGAGTAAGGTAAAATAGATAATATTAGTGTAGTGTTGAGAGAGATATGAGTAGGTAAAATAAAAAAAGTGCACTGTTTACTAGCAATTTTACCAAACTATTGATAAACTTGCTCTTAGTCTTTGATTTGTGTGGTTGAGATAGAGTGTCAGAATCCAGGAGACACTATTAGAAACTGTAGCACCAATCAAGCATCAATTAGCTAATCTAAAAAAAGTTAATATTTGATTTTTTTTTTCCCTCGTTCCTGAGCATCGAACACACTACGCTGGTAATCAAGGAAACAAACAAAGACCCTAGGCCCAGACTTAATCTCTTGCTGTATAGTGAGTTAAAATGAAATAGTAGGATCGATTCAAGAGCCAGAATCCAGATTTGAATCTCTGTCGTCTAAATATAATGAAGAGAGTAGAAAAACTATTCTCCTAAGAAAATAATTTCAACCATTTCGCAGCCATGAATAGAGGGGAGAGAGGAGAGAGACAGCTAGACAGTAGGGGACTGAAGGAAAGAGAGGAAGGAAGAGAACCGGCGAGCGGGGAAGGGGGGCGGCTGGGTGGGGAGGAGAAACCCACCTCTCAGCTCACTCTCTCTCTCTCCCATTCTAAACCTTGGTCCTAAAAGGCTTTTTTTTTATAACACGATATACGGTCAGTTTGGGCGCACTTCAATTAATTCCAAAATCTTAAAGTTAACGACCAGACAAATCCTCCAATGGTCCCAAGCTTTTGAATGTTTGGGCTTCATAGGATTTGAACACGCAACCTCATGAAGAACGAGCACTTACTTGTTTTCTTTTATTCACTTGGCAAAATACACATGGTCTTGTCCTATAAGACTTACAGTTGACTAGAAACCAAACACACCCCCAATCTCCAAATACACAAGTGGCCACTCATTTCACATCTGATGAATCAAAACACAAGCAAAACCATAACGGTATCATCCTCCAAAAAATCACTCCTCTTTCTACTTCTTGATTTCTTCCCAATTTTCTTCATTACCCCCTCCTCTGCTTTCAACAGCAATGAAGAAGCTGCTACAATATCACTTCTCAAATGGAAATCCACCCTTCAATATACTAGCCCAAGTTCCCCACCTCTCCTATCCTGGAAATCTGATCCCAAAAATTCCTCTTCATCGCCATGTCAATGGCAAGGAATTACGTGCAATGAGCACGAAACGGTCATCAAGATAAACCTCACGAAATTTGGCATAAAAGGTACGCTTTCGAATTTCGATTTCTCGTCGTTTCCACAGTTACTTGGTCTTGACCTGAAAGGCAACTCCTTTTACGGAACTATTCCTTGCTCCATAAATAACCTTTCCGAACTCAGTTATCTCTCTCTGCCAAGAAATCAATTCCACGGACCAATCCCGAGTTCGATTGGTCTCCTTCGGAACTTGAGCCTTATGCAGGTCTATTCAAACTATCTTTGGGGAACCATTCCTCCCTCGATAGGGAACTTGACAAGGCTCACTGTCTTGAGGTTACACTATAACGAAATTTCTGGTTCCGTCCCAGCAGAAATCGGAAAGATAAGTTCTCTTGTCCTGCTAACGTTATTTCAAAACAAACTCAGTGGCAATCTTCCTCTAGAAATGAACAATCTCACACAAATAAAGGAACTTTATATGGGTGAAAACAATTTCAGTGGCCATTTACCACAACAATTGTGCCTTGGTGGATCACTTGAGAAGTTTACTGTACCTGGCAACCAATTTTCTGGTACAATCCCACAAACCATGAAAAACTGCACTAAGTTGATAAGACTTAGGCTTGAGAAGAATAGGCTTACGGGAAACATATCAGAAGATTTCGGCGTATACCCAAGCTTGGAGTACATTGATTTGAGCAATAACGATTTTTACGGGCAACTTTCTTGGGACTGGGGGCGGTTACAAAACTTGACGAAACTAAGCATTTCCAATACTCAAGTGTCCGGAGAAATACCGGCTGAGCTTGCAGAAGCACAAAAATTACAAGAAATCGACCTCTCATTGAATCACATCACTGGAGTTATTCCAAAGGAATTGATGGATTTGGTCTCGTTGCGCGTCCTTTTCTTAGACAACAACAAACTTTCAGGCAACATTCCTTTAGGGAATGGGATGCTCTATAGCAACCTCGAAAAGATTGACCTGGCGACTAACAATTTAACGGGATCAATTCCATCGCAACTGGGGAATTGCTTGAGACTGAGAGACTTGAATCTGAGCCACAACAAATTAAAGGGACGTCTTCCGTTTGAGATTGGCAATTTGCACTCTCTTGAAAATCTCAATCTCTGTCAAAACCTACTGGTGGGAGAGATACCACCACAGATTGGAGATATGCTTCGGTTGGAAACGTTGAATCTCTCCCACAATGAGCTTTGCGGCCGAATTCCACCCTCTTTTGATGGATTGCTAAGCTTGACGTATGTTGATTTGTCCTACAATCAGTTGGAGGGTCCTATTCCTAACACAAAAGCCTTTCGTGAGGCTCCAGGGGAGGCATTTGCGAACAACAAAAACTTGTGTGGAAACGCCACTGGTTTGAAGATTTGCCCTTCGACGAGTAGGAGCAAAGTTGATGGCAAGAAGCACAACTTAGTACTGATTCTAAGCATAATAACTCCTTTTCTAAGTGTTCTTTGTGTTCTAGTTGTAATTCTTATAGTTTTGTCTCTTCGTCAAGGAAGAGCAAGGCATGCAGGAACCGAAGTGAGCGTAGAAATCAGATCAAGGCAAGAAGAGTACAATTTGTTTGCTATCTGGAGCTACGATGACAAATTGGTGTACGAAAACATAATTGAATTGACAGAAGAATTCAACTTGAAATACTGCATCGGAGAGGGAGCAACAGGGCGAGTTTATAAAGCTGAGCTGCCAAACGGCCTGGTTGTGGCAGTGAAGAAACTTCACTCGTGGCAAGATAGTGAATCAGCAACCGACTTGAGATGTTTCGCGGCTGAGATTCGCGCATTGGCACAAGTAAGACACCGAAACATTGTGAAGCTTTATGGGTACTGCTTCCACACACGACACTCGTTCTTGGTTTACGAGTTCTTAGAGCGGGGAAGCTTGGGAGCGATACTAAGCAATAACGAACAGGCAGTAGAATTCGGATGGATTGAGAGGGTAAATGTGGTTAAAGGCATGGCAAATGCTTTAGCATACATGCACCATGACTGCTTGCCTCCTTTGGTTCATCGAGACATATCAAGCAAAAACATTTTGTTGGATTTAGAGTATGAGGCCCACGTCTCGGACTTTGGCACGGCTAGGCTTTTGAAGGCTGATTCCTCTAACTGGACCTCATTTGCTGGGACATTTGGATATACTGCACCAGGTAAACTTCTAAGATGGTTTATTTTGATCCAAATTTTTTAGTCTATTTTTTGTGGTTTCCATTTGGTGCTTGTTGGATTTGGAGGTTACGTTAGGTCAACTATTCTATGTAGCACATACACTTTTGGGAAGTCACATATTGGCATTGGACATTTCTTGGACACAAATACTCTCCGGACACGTGTTCGACGTATATATGTGTAGGTAAAACACACACACGATATACGAATATGAAATAGTAAAGAATCAAGACACATAGAATTTACATGGTTCCCAAAAAATCAGGTATGTCCACGGAAGCGAGAGCGGTAGTTGTTTCTTATTATCATTGAATAGGGTTTACATAGAGTATTTATAGCTCACTCTATTCCTAACCCTAATCTGGGTACATGGCCTTTGCTTTTCCAAAAATATCCCTACAGTCACTCCGCTCCGTTTCGCTCCACTCGTTCCGCTCCACTCCGACAATTGGCCTCCTTTTAGAACTCTTTAGTATCTCTTCATATATAACGTATGAGCTGCAAGTTCTAACAATATGTTACGTATTTACATTAGAGCTTATTTGTTTATTTTTATAACGCTTCCTTGAGCATGTCATGTCCTCCAATTTTTTAAAATTCACGCGTCAGTGTTGTGTCGTGCTTCAATGTTGGTGCTACATAGAGTCTACTATTGCTATTACTTTGCCACTGATATGATTTAAGGGAGTAATTATTCAATAGTGTAAGAGTATCGCCACGTGGTATTCCAGACCACTTTACAACCACACATTCTTATGGGGTCGGGAGTAATTATTCAATAGTGTGAAAGTACCACCACACGGTACTTCGAACTATTTACAATTACACAATTTTGCAGAGTTCATACATTTAGTGATAGACCCCACGAGAATGTGTGGTTGTAAAGTATTTCAGAGTACTCCCGAATGATTGTATAATTTCATGATTTAGGGCACCACTTGGATATTCCACAAGTTCAAATCATTACAACCATGGCCCGATAAAAACAAAAAAGTACGTAACGTTTCAATAGCACACATACCATGTCTATCCTTGCTTTCTCTAAAACGAAATTAATGTTTTAATGTCGGCCATTTCGGCTTTGATTGTTGTTGCCTTTTCTTCATAGAGCTGATTAATCTAACTTGTCCCTCCTAAAGATTCTCCAGTTTGATCTAATACCGAAAGGAACACGATATTAGACGTACATACGACTTACACAGACACTCACATTGATGTGTTAGCTCCATTCACACCGGCTCAGCGGCTCCAGAAACAATGGTGCGACCATTTGTGTTGGTTGTGAGTGCAAGTGGCCGGCAATTAAATCCCCAAACCGTTTTACCTAACGTTAATATTATGTTATTTTTGTGTGCTCTGCTTGCAAAAATAGATTTCCAAGCCCTATCCTTCCAAAGTTATAACCTCCTTACATCGATGCGAGGAAGAACGGGCAATTTTAGATAGTCTATTTGTGTCTCTACTTTTTTTTTTTTACAGAACTTGCTTACACAATGGAAGTGAATGAAAAATGCGACGTTTATAGTTTTGGAGTGGTAACATTGGAAGTGATCTTGGGAGGTCATCCGGGTGCCTTCATCTCATTTCTATCATCGTCATCGCCAAACTCTGCCGATCATATATTGTTGAAGGATGTCGTGGACCAACGTCTCTTGCCTCCAACGGATCAAGTTGCCCAACAAGTAGTTTCTGCCATGAAACTTGCATTCGAATGCTTGAGCTCCAATCCGCAATCTCGGCCATTCATGAACCAAGTTTCCAAAGAGCTATCGCAATCTCAGCCATCCATGAACCAAGTTTCTAAAGAGCTATCGACTCAAAAGCACCTTCTGGCTGAGTCTTTCCTCTCAGTAACGTTAGGGCAACTATTCAATTTGGAACACTAAACTTTGTAATAACAGGCTACTTTTAGTAGAAGTTGTAGAAACTCTTCCAAGTATTTTCTCTAGCTACGCAGAGAATAAGTGACTCTCAGGGAATCTGCGGAAATAAATCCATGTAATAATAATGTAGCCAAGAGTAGGCCCATGGATGTTTGTAAGTATTATGTTTGTATGCTTGCTAGGAAGGTTAGTTATATTAGCAAGACAGATACATATTCACGATAGGGCTGTGAATAAATTCTTTACAGAGGAAATGAATCACGACCGTTCAAAATACTTTTGGGCAGCTACGATACCTCTGTAAAACCTTATTCATGGAGCTCCGTGAATAAGTTTTTCTCTATTAGCAAATCGGAATACGAGTTTCCTGCATGATGACGTCAAGTTTTGTTGAATCTATTCCCACTATGCAAATACCCACAACAACCAGAAGCTAGTTAACTAACAAAAAAAAAAAAAACACTTCTGGAGTTCAATTTTGTTTGGATGAAGACTTCGATTTAGCAATCGTTAAATCTTGGCCGCGCTGTGGAAATTTTCAACAAAATTATTGCGATGTAAACTGACACGGCACATATTTCTCTCCATTTCTAAAAAATTACCAAGAAGTGTTACGGTGGTTAGGTCACATGTAAACAAAAATTTCGTATATACTAACATTCCAATGGGATACCACAATATGGGCCATGGGCAGAAAACTATTCTGAGTAACACTTTAGCATCAAACAAATGTTTGGGAAACGCCCATTGAAAAGCCCAACAGAGTCCAGAATTTGCAGCAGGGCATTATAACCAGAAAGGAAGGGCGGATTGACCCGGACGACTGCCCTACCGACGTTTCAAATTTTTATTAGGACTACAGTAGTTTTCTTCTGAAAAATTTAAAATCATACGGGTTCGCCCAGCCGATGAAGTTTTGAACAATCGATCATGCGTCCAACCAAGGCTTTTGCGAAAACTTGTGTTACTATTAGTAATAGTTTTATTTTTTTAATATTGTTCTTCCTTCTTATATAGTAGAGATCACAGGGATGCAAAATATGTATATATAGTTGTAATTATAGACGATATCCTAGTTACTCAATAGACTAATCGATACTATATATATGTATACCAATCTCTGGTACATTTTTTAGATTTTTACCTTTAAGTACAGAAAAAATGAAACTTAATTCTCATTAAGGAGAGATGGAATACTTAATTATCACTAGGTTCACTTTTACAAAAATACATTTACCATTAATGGAAGTATCACCATAGGGTTTTAGGGTACCCTAGTATCCTTGGGTATCTTAAAATCTTAGGGTACCCTAGGGTTTTATGGTTTAGGATGCCCTAGGGTTTAGTGTACCCTATGATTTATGTTTAGGAGCTTTCATAGAGTCCTGAGATTTAAGTTTAGGCACTTACATAGAGTTTTTAGATTGCACTTTCTTATTGTAGGGTTTTAGCAGTTTAGACACTTATAGAATACCCTAGGGGTTTAGACATTTTCATAGGGTACCCTAAGGTTTAGATACTTTTAGAATTTAACGTTTTAGAAAATTTCATAAAATTTTAGAGTTTAGAATTTTAGACACTTTCACAGCAATATGCACAAGATACTAATGTGGCACCGTTAATGTGATTCTATAACGCCCTTCGTTTTAGATGATACTCCATATGGCTTCGAGTCACTAAAATACTGTGCTTGATGTCAAAATGAAAAAAAAAAATCATAAAAGAAAAATTGTCGTGGTCGCTGAATTGAAGACCAATTGGGGTCATTGGACCACGGACTCGGATTTTGAGTCACCACACTTAAATGCAAAGTCTTGGTCATCGGATGGTTCTTCCAATTGTCTTGGTCAATTAATAAGCCCTTCGTATCAAAATTGACTTCAGCATGGAAGACTTTTGACCCAAATATCTCCAAAGACTCGAGAGTACTTTCTTGGAATACTCTCTCTCTCTCTAACCCTAAGCCTAAGAGCAAGCTTACCAGTCATATGCTAAAAAAGCTCTTGAACAATGCATATTTTTAATTTTACCTACACATATTTTTTTAACATTATATCAATACAATCTATTTTACCTATTCTTTATTAAAATATTAATAAAGAGAGAGAGAGAGAGAGAGAGAGAGAGAGAGAGAGAGAGAGAGAGAACACAAATAAAAAAATGAATTGCTTATGAATAACTATAAGCTATTTTTATCTTACAACTGTAAATAGAGGCAAAATACCTCCTTGTTTACCTTCTTTGCTGCAAGGGTATTTTACCCCTTTTTGTGAGCCAAAATGGCTATAAAGTTACTTTAAAGTAGCTGGTAAAGTTGCTCTAAGCCTATATGGGTAATCCGTGTTGTTTGGCCTAATAAACCAAATAACTTATTTTAATATAAAAAAAATTGGTTTATTAATTTATTTTTATTTTTATTCAAAAAATTTAGATTTCGATTGTAATTTTATACTTTTTAAATTTTTCTCATCATAACAAAGTAATAATCCATAAAAAAATTCACAAAAAATTAATAAATGCGAAAAAAATTGAATAAAAATAAAAAAAATTTATCCATTTGGCTTATTAAGCCAAACAACCCAACTTATGAGCTATGTCACGAAGGGGCGGCAAGTGGAGAATCACTAATCTGTACTTTCGTATGTTCTCTGTTAATTTTGGGGATAAGGAAATTACTTTTACTAAAAATTGGAATGTAGAATCCAACGATAACGAACCCCTTGTTATAATGAAAGTGCAGAAAGTAGAAGCACCCCTGGATGTATCACCTAAACGCACAGGAGGGGTTCGATTCATTTAGAATAGCAAACAATCTCAGTCGAGTCAAGCAGTGAATTTTTCCATTTTGCTATGACAAGTTAACAAGCTTTTAAAAATTGAACTGAATGGAGAACATTAACCGGCTTTAAGATGTGTTCTAGCCCGACATATTTAGAAACCGATTCAAACACGAATTAAACTCGACTAAGTTGGTTTAGTTTACATTCAAATTCAATGCATGCTCAAAGTAAACTGTCAAAGCAAACCTCATACAGCACCATCCCAGCAGTTTCCGTTGTGGAAACATCACTCACTTCCCTATCGAAATTTTGGAAAAAAAATGTGGTTGGGGTAGAAATATGGTGGGTCTTCTATACCGGGTCAATAACGCAATAAGAAGATGGAGCACTGGTTGATTTAGAAAGCAAATTTGACCAAATCACCACTATACATTCCACAGTCCAAGTCAAGCACTAATAGTGTTTTTTTTTTTTCCGATAACTCAAGTGTCCGAGCCAACTTACACGTACCTCGATTAGTCTTGGAGGATAAATCCCATTGCTCACTTGTGGAGGTACCTGATTACAACCAGAGCCAAACTCTTTATGAACTGGCTCTAAAGATGGCACATATGAAGTTTGAAAATAGAAAATAGATGCACTCTAATCATGCTCCATTTTGATTCTTCAAAATAGAAAGTTGGATTTGAGACTCTAACTTTAGAGACCTATGGTAAATTTGAAGACTCCCTCCAAACTGAGTTTACAAGAACCACATAATTTTGAATCTTTCTAAAATGGAGAATGGGCGGGAGATGCTCTGAGTAAGATTTCACCTTCTTTCCTAACCAACCCAAGGGAGATGCACTAACAGTTTCAACGAACTTTCATATTTTGTATGAGAAACGCGATCCTCCATCTAACTTTTAGACACGCACTTAGATACTCGTACGCAAGTTCACGTGATGTTGCCTCTACTTAACCGCACAACATTTGGATCATAAACCAAAAGGAAGGGAATTCGTTACGTAAAATCTATTCATCGAGCATTGCCCGAACAACTCTCTCACTGCGGAAGCCGCAGTATGAATGTTTCACTCTGTTTCACATCGGAAGCTGAATGCGTATGCATGTCGGGTCAATACATCCACTTAATTAGCTATTTCCTTCAACATTCATGTAGCTGAAAAGCTTTCTAAGTACTGTTCAAAAGTATTAGGAAAGACCAATCTTTTCCACAAATAAGACAACGACCTTGACCTCAAGTAAACTCCTTCGGACTTCTAAATTTCAAAGTTCTTACGTACACAAGGGGGCACTTACCAAGATGTGCATATAAATTACAGGACATGATCTTCGACAAATAAACACCAAAAGGGAAAGACAAAACAAAACATGGGGCTTTTGCAGAAACAGTTCTGCTCTTTTCCTTTAGTCCTTTTTGTTATACTCTTTTCCTCGCCGGATATAGCCTCTGCTTCTGTTGAAGAGGCTACTGCACTCCTCAAATGGAAAGAAACCCTTCACAGTGCCAACAATTCTGTGCCAGTAGTGCTACCCACATGGGAACTTAATCCCAAAAATGGCTCCAGTTCAAGTGCTGGTAGCCCATGCCGCTGGTTCGGGGTTTCTTGCAATGCTGAAGGAAGCATCACTCGGTTGAACCTCACGAATTCAGGCATAAATGGTACTCTCGAAACCTTTTCATTCTCATCGTTCCTGAATCTTGCTTATGTTGATCTAAGCATGAATGAACTCTCTGGTCCCATACCACCTCAAATCAGCTCACTCCCGCTTGTATACCTTGATTTGTCAATTAATGAGTTTTCTGGAAATATTCCACCTGAAATCGGTCGCTTAACAAATCTTGAAACACTCCATTTGGTAGAAAATCGATTGAACGGATCAATTCCTCAAGAAATAGGCCAGTTGAGGTCTCTTTCCGAGCTTGCTTTGTACATCAATCATCTTAGTGCTCCTATTCCTTCTTCATTAGGCAATTTGAGCAACTTGGTTTCTCTATATCTGTACGACAATCAACTTGTTGGCTCCATCCCTGAAGAAATAGGAAATCTCACCAATCTTGAGTTTGTTTACATGAATGGTAATGGACTAACAGGTCCCATTCCTTCCACTTTTGGAAACTTGAATCGGCTGACTGAGTTGCACCTGTTCAACAACACACTTTCTGGTTCCATTCCTGAAGAAATAGGAAAGTTGAAAGGATTAGACATCCTATTCTTTCACGCCAACAATCTTAGTGGCTCAATCCCACCGTCCTTAGGTAATCTGACCTCCCTCACTCAACTCTATCTATTCAATAATCAACTTTCCGGTTCAATTCCTCACGAATTAGGAAACCTGAAGGATATCTTCGATTTGGAAATGAACGATAACCAACTGAGCGGTTCCATTCCTGCTTCATTTGGAAACTTGTTCAAGTTAAAACACTTGTTCTTGCGTGCAAACAACCTTTCTGGTCCTATTCCTTAAAAATTTCGAAATTTGAAAAACTTGATCGTGCTCCAAATGGACGGAAATCAATTTTCCGTCAATCTCCCAAAAATTTGCAAAGGAGTGAAGCTTCAAAATTTTATAGTAGACACCAACCAGCTAACAGGTCGAATCCCTAAAAGCTTTGAGAGACTGCTCAAGCCTAGTCAGAGTTTGCCTTCAAGGAAACCAACTCACGAGAAGCATATTAGAGGATTTTTTGGATTCTACCCGCATCTTGACTCCAAATTACAATCGCTAAAAGGAGTAAGATGGCAAGTGGTGTCAGTGAACAATCTCATGATTTTTAGAAGGACAAATTACAATCACCTCTCCTAATTAAGGTTTTTGACAACTTCACTAATCTCCCCTGCTTTATTTAAAATTGCACTGACCTTCCCTATCACTCTTTTCAGGATGACGCTGTTAATGAAAAATCGTAAATGCCGTTTTTGACCGTGCTTAGGCTCCGTTCCGGAACCCTTCTTAAAAAATAAGTACTTATTTTGCATCTTCTCAAAGAAAATAAGAAGGGTTGTTCCACAAAACCTTATTATTGCAGCTTATTTCACATTTTCAAACTTAAAAATAACGTAAATGAAAAATAATTTTTTATTTTTTTTTTGCACCGTATTAAAGATCTCAATAAGATCTATCAAACAAGATCCATATTGATCAAAAAATTATTTGGATAAACACATGATTTTTGAGCTTGAAGTTGCCTTAACCAAAAAATAAGTACTTATTCCTTATTTTGTGGAACAAGCCTTATTATTGAACAAAAAATAAGTTCTCAAACTCGTTCTGGAACGGAGCCTAATATGGAAATTCATATCTCTAAGGTCAAATAATCATATGTTCCACGATAAAATTGTTTTGCATTTACAAAATTTTGTCAACGTTTTCTACTTTTCTTATTCATCTCGAAAATGAGAATATCAAAATTTTAAACATTGTACCCAAACTTAAAAAATTCATAAAAGACAAATTAAGTTGAATTTTGACTCATTTGTTATCTTTTTTTTTATATCTTTCCATAATTGCTCCATCTATTTTTACGTTTTTTTTCTCTTGTCAAGAGAAATAAAAAACCAATTTTTTTTGACCCAATACTTTAAAGACAAATTAAAAAAGTTAGTCTAATATTGACCTAATCCTTATCCATCTTAATTAGTTCATGTGATATAAGTATTCAAAAAAGTTACGTGGCTTTGTTCGGTTTGTATTTTGATTTTGGTTTTGGGTAATGATTGTGGAGAGAAATAGGGGTAATAATTGGGAGATATAGGTAATGATTGGAGAGATTTAGAGAGAAAAAGTTAAAGTGGTAACGCCCCGATTTTCGGGAGTAAAATCGGAGGCATTAAATATTTATTTTCTAAAAATTTATTGAATTAAATTCAAAATCCAAAACGGATAATTCACCCTAAAGATTCGTCTATTACAAACCATTGTGGAAAAATTGAAAATAGTCTTTGTGGTAGTAAATTAAACAAAATAACAGAGCCGTCTTCTAGGATTGATACGGATCCCAAGCGTATTTTGGCTCGACTCCCACCTCTGGATTCTCCTCCGCATAAAACTGTTCGCCTTCAGGATTCTGTGTCTCTTCTTGATTTTCTGCAAAATCTGGTACGGATGCCAGGCAATCCGTACCTGAGTGACAGAGTTCACCCCGTAGTATAATCCAACCCCACTACCCTTCTTACTTTACAGTTAGCAAACAGTAGGATAATAGTAATGCGAAACAGTAAAACAGAATTTGATCCACATAAATCGGTTATTACTATCCATTAACTTAACGTGTAATCTAAGATCTCCTCCGCGGGATCTTTCCTCCCCAACCGCTAGCTATGCCCTGTCCCATGAGATCACTTTCTTTTGCTGTTGCGGATTACACCTAAGTTATGTACCCAGTGTGTATCTCTCTCATTACAACAAAAGGGAGTTTATCATGCCCGAATCATAATTAGGGGTCGCTTATCTTATGCACCACATCACAATCATCACTGGGCTTATTTTCCAGTTTCAATTCATCACTGGACTCCCGCTAGATTCAATTCATCACTGGGCTTACTTTGCCAGTTTCAAATTATCACATCCAACTCTCACGTCTCAAAATTTCGCCTGCAGGCAATCTAAAAATAAACTCTCCAATTCATCCATTACCTAGCATCGTCTAGGTGAATTCTATTCACATACCACTCCATGTCTCTGGGGTCCAATCTAACATTCAAATCAAGTATCGGTACAATACACAATTAAATCAA